>DWAN01004863.1:0-11766 GCA_018230445.1 Heliconius hewitsoni
TAGCAGTCTAGGCAGAGGGAACCTAGTATTAAGACACTACGTTCCCCACTTTCCGACTTTGTGTATTAAATTGAATACCATATGAAGTTCAATAATATTCCAACCTTTGAAGTGTGATGAGTGTTACAGTCGATATATTTGTGATATATTTCATCATGCACAAGAATTCTATATATTTCACAATTTAACGAGTAATGATATGACATGGCAATGAGCGATAGTAGCTACTTCTATCATATTACGCCGCTGTGGCGCAGTTGGTACGACCGAACATAGTAATTAATAATTTAGCTTTCTTCGCATTAAATAGAGACAGAGAGAGAGAGAGAGAGAAGAAAACATACAATACGAGAATGGCCAATTTGTACCCTGTATTCGTATTCGTGTAATGTGTCATGCAGATAACTACAGGAAGCTTAGTCATAAACTAATTACTTGATTGATTTAACATACACTTCAATTGACTACTTTAAAAAGAATTTTCAAATCACTGATTGACTAACAAAATAATTATTTTTAGAAAAATATTAAGCAAAAAACTAATATAGGAGGTATATTCAATAAAAACATGCAAAAATGTAAATTTTTGGCTAGTGTCCATGTATCCGGTTGCAGGTTGTATAGAGTACGATTCAAGGAGAGAACACTCGTAAACTACGCAGTGCACTATATTATTTATTTTATAGCCTATTATTTATTTAATGTGCTGATGCAATACCTACGTTGACACCAGGTGATAAGGTTCAAAGTCCATCCACCATAGGGATCCATAGAAAGGTGATGTTTTATAGCGATTTGATCTTTGCTTTAATGACATAAGACATGTTATACGATAGACGTACGTACTCGTACATACAAGTCGCACAACGTCCTTGGCAGGGCCGGATTGTTATTGTAACGCGGATACGACGTGGCGTTTCAACGAAAGCTTGGACTTTTGTAAACGGATCTAATTATTGAATAATGGAAATAAAGATAGAGCAAATGTTTCCTTGATTTTTTTGTTTCTTTTTTTATTTTTGGAAGAGATAAAACTAATGTCTCACTTTATTTACTGTCAAGCTTTGTCCCGCTATGTGGAGGGAGTAGGCAGAGGGGACCTAATATTTTAACATAATGAAGCACTCTGTTCTCAAATTTTCGCCCAGTTTCCGAGACATTGTGTGTTGACTTGTATAGTGGCACACCTCGATGATGCGGTTCGTCTTTGTTTCTACTAGCCTACATAGTTATAGCAAAACTTACAATATCAAACAAAATTTTAGCATCTTAAAGGGTATAATATTGACAGTATCGGACACTGATACGCCATTGCTGGCGTTTCAACGAAAGCTTGGACGATGTTTTGTTCAATGATCTCATTGTTGAATTTTAATGTATTTTTTACTTTTTACACTTTATGGTGGACCCTCGCCCACGAACCCTCTGTAACACTAGTATTTCTTCGAATTTTTGTTTCTGGTACCAACTCTTTCCTTTCTTATCGATTTGGTTGTTTGCCTGTTAGTTTATTGGTTAGATATCAATTGTTGGTAGATTGTGGGTTTGTCCCAAAGATATTATGAAATAAAAATATTGAATAGCACTTGGCTACGCGTCTGTAAAGTATCACTTAAACCCGAACTCCACCAAAGCGGAGAGATATTTTTATTAACAACCAATAGAATTACGTTATTCACACATTCTCCTGGAGACTCCGTTGTGGTGGAGTTCGGACCTTGCTGTATATGAGAAATATACATATAAACAATTTTTTTTTAATCAAAGTACTATTCAGTATACTAGTTCTATTTATACATAAATACGCAAAAAACTGTACTAATCTGATATATTCGAGTGCAAAATGTATTTTAATTATAAATTTAATCAGCTTATATATTTGAGTATTAGAAATAATCTCTTAATCTTTGAAATTATCATATCATACATCGTGGTCTTATGATGTATTACAGACTGGATAATATTGTCATGAATATTTGCAATTAATAAAAACATTCAGCTGATGCCAATCAAGGCGCAGGGGCACAAGGGTGTGTGACTGTAAACGCAACAGGTTGTGGGTTCGATCCCCACTCGAAGAAATGAAATTATTTATTTAAATGTATATTTTCTTATCTTCGCTCTGGTTGTGAGGCGAAGCGCGGCATTGATTTCCGCCACTCAACACACAATGTCTATAGAATTCGGCGGAAGATGGGGAATGTAGTGTCTTAGCACTTACTTACCTCTGCTACTCTACCCCTGTAGGCGGGTATTGTTAAAGCTTTTATTGCCTCGAGCGGAATCGAACCCACAGCCTCTCGCATTTACAGTCACACTTTGTGCAATGTATTGATTGTATACGTATTTTAACTTAATTCGAACTTAAATTGCATATTTGCGTCTCATCTCATATGGCTAAGAATGGTAATAATGATTATGACACTATCCTTCCTCATCTTAGTTAATAGGATGCTATTAAAAATATTTAATATCATTTTATCTTATAAAATTTTAAGATATTACATAAATACTATATGCATAGTATGTTTGTTTGTGCGTTTATCTTCAGATTTCTGGTAAACTAGAACGGGAACATTTTGATTTAAATCCAGTAGAACTATTCTAACTTAGAAAAATGTCCAAGGTTCGTGATAATCGGTTCAATAGTTTTCGAAATATGAAAATTCCTATACAATACATTTAGGCATTTTTTTCTGTTCAGCCGAGAGGCACTTGAAGTCTATTTGAATTTTTCAAGTTATCTTTGAATGTCCACATCACATTAGAATGTTAAATTAAAGCTATAATTACTACTTTTATTTATTTATATGACAATTTATAGGTCGTTTATTTTCAAACAGGATCTAGATTCTAGGCATAAAGTAACACAATCTAGGGCAGAAATTATCTAACTGACATAATTTGCAAGCGGAATTTTCGTTCTTGGCATTGTAAACCTGATATGATAATGGACACTGTAAACACTGTTTAATTGATAATGGCGTTAAATAATAAAATGATACTAAACTATGTATTTTTGATCTGTCCTGCTTTATGATTATTTAGTATTATCTTATTTTCTTTTTTTTAACTTCACACTGTATCCGGCACGTTGCTGGGCAGGCAGGGGGAACCTGGGAATTTAGTGTTAAGATTTCATTTCATTCCTATTAAGATACTTCCGGTTCCAAGTTCCTTTGAACTCTGGAGGCATAGCGTTTTGAGTTGAAGCATATGAAGTAAAAGAAAATATTAGATATATACATTTCCTCGAGTAGAAATCGAACACACAACCTGTCGCGTTTACAGTTGCTTGGCCTCGTACCCCTACGCCACGACTGACCTCGAGGTCTTTTTTATCAAATATCAAACGATTGCGTTTGCCTTAATCCCTGTTTAAAAATAGCTAAACCGTATACACCTTACAGTACGGTACGGTGTAACCGTATACAGCGTGAAGAAGGAGAGTAGACGGAGGGTATTGTTTTTCGAGCATGAGTTTGTACGTAGATATGATATATAAGATGTCGGTAAATTTAGCCGAATTGTGTTAGCGAGGAGAGATAAGGAGACGAGTTTTTTTGTTTTTATAACAATTACGGAGTAAAAAACACCAAATAACGTTTCATATCAAAAGACACAAAGAAACGGCAATGTAGCTAGAATAAAACAAGAAAGCCTTTATACTATAAAAAAAGGTTTTTTTTTATTTACGCTGTGTACACATATTTCTGAAGTATACAAGTGATAATAATGTTGTTGGGTCGGGCTTTTATAGGTTGTAGGTTTTAATCTAAATCTTGGAGGCCGCATCGACAGCTTGTAGGTTCGATTCAGACCCGGGGAAATAAAATATTTAATATTTTCATTTCTTCGTCGTTGCACTTCAGTTCCTCCGCTTAACACGCAATATCTTCAGAATTCAGCGGAGAGTGATGAGCGGAGTGTCTTAACACTACTTCTGCCTACCCCGCTACATGCGGGGTTCAGCATGAAGCTGAAAACTATTTACTAGATCTGACTTCTTTAACTGAAATCTGTAAATTGTAGTTTATATTTTTGTGTTCACGGATAAACAACAAAACAAAAGTCTTATATTAGTCCGCTTACTTATAATATCCTTAAGATCGATGTAGTGTTAATATTTTAGTATTAAAATTGGACACCACTATAGCACCTTGAATGCTAGCCCGATGTATCCGGTTACAAGGTCGGTAACTAGGCCAGATCCGAAACTCGAAACTATTGGGTTACATGAAAAATAAAACTCGCACAAGGAAAAGGTTTCGCTTGAATTTTTTGGTTGTATATATTCTTTTATTTTGCGTAATTTTTTTACTTACTTTTCGATTTGGCTCCACTCGCGTGGCCAATTGGAACCTATTGATGTTGAACCTGTGGTATGTGTCAATAAATTGAAAAGACACTACGCGGAAACTTTCAAGTTGTCTTATTTTCGCTATATTTTTAATATTACTTTGTTTCTATAATTTTTTTATAAATAATCTATGTATCCAGTACAATATGATGTTTTTTTATCCGAACCAGTAGTTCTTGAGATTATTGTGTTCAACCAACCAAACACTTTAGCTTTATAATATTAGTATAAGTACAGATGTGATACGATTTGTTTTTATATATTAATCTTATCTGAAAATGTGTAATTTTTAAAACTGATTGATTGATTTTGACGTGTTAAGTCATGAAATCTATACTTTAAAGTGAGGCTAAGACCGACGATCTTTTTGAAATGGAACCGACGATTTGAGAAATAGGAACCCTCATTTTGAATGTACTGTCATATAATGTCTAGTAGCGGCTGTGGGGATTTTGATTACTGTTATTTGTGTTGCAAGGTTAAAGTGAATCGATGGAATAAGGATCGTCGAAATGAAAATTTAGTTGAGAAACAAACGCACATCCGTATATACATAGACTGAGAAACAACCCTATTTACCAGTTGCGCATTCGGTTAAAAATATAATTTATATCGACTTTTGTATCCTTTTTCCCGACTGCTAAGGAAGTTGGGGTTTTTATTTTTACAAATATTTTTTTTGTTAAAACAGCTTAGCGATTATTTAAAGATTTTTTATACGACAGCTTTAAATATTACTTTAACACAACATCGAGTTAACTTTGTTGTATTTGTTTATTGTTTTCCCGACTGCTAAGGAATGGTTATGTTTTTCGCGCATATCTTGTATGTATGTAATATTCTTTATTAGCTCATATCTCCAGAGCCGCTGAACGGATTTACATATGTGAGGTATCGTTAGATTTGTATTAGCAGCCCAAGTGTTGTTAGATTGTGCTCTTAGAAGTGACGTTAAAAAAACACAATCATGGCGGCTATGCCGGCCATTGCACTTAGTGAAAAAAATGTTTTTCGTTTTGAATACCACAATATGGGTATCATATTCAAGAGCTCATTACAAGGAATTCAAAAGGGTATATCATGGCTATCATTACCATAATGAATCCTAACAAAAAAGTAAAAAATAAAAAAAATATTTGTAAAACCAAAAACCCCGACTGCGGAAAACAAAAAAAAAATAAACAAGCCCAATAGTTTATTAGAATTAACAGTCGGGACCGATAAGTAATTCTTCAATCCATAAAATCAGGAACCCCGCATAATTGAAAGAGGTTTTACAAATATTTTTTAGCGAGGATAGTTAGTTAGTTAGTGTTAGGGCACAGTGTCATGAAAATTATGAACGTCGAAGCTGTTGTGGCACAGCGGTATAGGTATAATTGTAAACGCGAACGCGAGTTGTGGGTTCGAATCATTCGAGGGAAAGTTTTATTTTCTGTCTCAAAAAATGCAAGAAACGGCGTGAAAAGAATCATTTACAATGTTTCTAATAGCCTCAATATAATATCTAAGTGAACCAAACTAGATAAATGTATTTATATTTTTACTATCTATTTGTTTGAGTGTTAAAATAATAATATCAATCTAAAAATAAAAAATAAAACGAAAGTAATGGGATTCGAGCCCGAAGTTCTTTGCTAAAATTTATAATATAAGGACATTTTTGTATGTGAAAAAGGCTTTATGTGGAGGAATTTCTTAGAATTCCATGGATGACATGTCCACGCAACAAGGAGTCAGAGTTTTTCTCGCCTAACCATAAGTATAGGAATCTACATCGTTCACGCTGTTTTTCAAATTTGAGGGAAGGAATAAGAAACCACGTGTTAAGACACTTCGTTCCCCCGCTTTCTGCCCAATTTGAGGTATCACGGATAAAGTGGCGGATCTCTAATAGAGAGTCTAATAGAGCATTGAAATGAAAACAAATTTATATTTAATGAATCCTTTGAGTGGGAAACGAACCCAAAACCATTACGGTTACGGTCACACGCTTCACCTACAAATTAACTCTGAACCTATTCCTCGTTATCTAGTCATTTTTATTGCAAATAAAACAATTTCAAATTTAAATTTATAAGGATATTCGATTTTGTTGTGTAACGCAAAAAAGAGGAAAATAAACAAAAAATTGTTATTAGAATCGACAACGCCCACACCGTCCGGCCGTGACTTCCAAACGTGTGATATGCGCAATGATTTGATAAGAACTGATAAGCCTCGATAACTTGGTAAACAAAAGTTGTTACATTTCCAAGGCCACCGAAATATTTTACTTACATTTGCAAAATGCTTGTTGTATTTGAAACATAAAGTTATTTTTCTATATTTCTGTTTATCTTCACGCTCTATAGCTGAAATAAAAGAGTACCTGTCTACTTTTTTATAGAAGCTAGTATTAAGGCACTTCGTTTTCTGCTCTCTGCCGAATATTAGAGATTGTGTGTTGCTTATTTTACTGAGGCCATCGTGGCGCAGGAGCATAATCGTGCGACTGTAATCGCGACGAAACGCGACGGTTCTGGGTTCGATTCGCTCTTGGGTAAATGTAATATTTAATAGATATATTCTTCGCTCTGATAACGAGGCACAGCGCGGTTTTAGTTTCCACAACTCAGCACTCTCTCAGCCTATCCTGCTATGCGTATTGGGGACATAATGTTAAGGCATAGTTATAAAAAACCCAAAATATGCTTTATTCGATTAGTAAGGCATCTTGTTAAATTATTATCGAAACAAAAATTTGTTTAGTGGTAGTTGTTTAGTGGTAGTGGAAATGAAAATGATCCATTTTAATTGGTAAAGAATCGCACTATTGCGTTAACAGTCAGACACTGTGCCGATTCCAATATTTAAATTATTATATTAATAAATTAACAAAATTAAAAAAGAAAACCTAAAAAAGTGCTTATTTATTTACATTGGTAGCATTTAATTTTGCTGATGTCTCTTACTTTGCTTTTAAATTAAGCACATGCATTTTATAACTAATTGCTTTAAATGCTTTGTCACTATCCTTTATAACCGTCATTAGGGTTCCGTACCCAAAGGGTAGAGCCCATTTACTAAGAGGCCACTGTCCGCTTGTGATGATGTATGTATGTTGTGGCTGTAACAAAATATACTAAAAAACAGAATAAAATAAATATTTAAGGGGGCTCCCATACAACAGACATAATTTTACTGACGTGAATCTGAGTTTTTGCGACGGTCATCTCCAGAATATAGCTCATTCGATACAACAATTATGTCATTGTAATATTTTAAAAACATTTTAAATATGACAATGTGCGAAAAGGTTATTTATACACATTAATCGCCTGTACTGAATTTTTCCAAAACCGGTAACGAGGTAAAACGCGGCGTTGAGTTCCGCCACACAACGTATAGTTTTCCTTACTATGTGCGAGCTCAATTAGGTTATTGTAAGGGATAACCTAACATCCTGTTTTTTATATACGAGTATAATACAGTTGTAGTTGCACTTTGCGATGATTAACTTTAAGTTCTGTTCTTTTTTCTTCCGTTCAGCTTCACGCTGTATCTCGCACACAGCAGGGTACCTGGGAACCTAATGTTAAGACACTCCGTTCCTCATTAGGACACTTTCGTTCTCCATTTTCCGCCAAATTCTTGAGGCACTGCGAGTTGAGTGGAACTTAAAAATGAAATTGCTGTCCTTAATAATTACTTAAGGAACAAGTAACTAGTAAAAATTTAAGATGTAAATTTCCTTTTCAAATTAGAGACTATTATGTCATAAGTTGACGTTTTTTGCTGACTTAATTTCAATTAACGTTATTAAACATATTGCTACGTCGGATGAATTTTTTGAAAGGATTTCTAAAAGAACCTATTTTAATGTAATTAAACTTTAAGGAAAAAGCTGTCTGTTAGTTTATTACAACATTTTATTTCAATTAAAAAGAAATCGAGTTAATAATAAGGCGACATTAAGTACTGGTATTCAAGCCCATACTTTAGTAAGAGATAGCCTAATGGCTCACTCCGTTTTCAATTTCCCGCCTGTGTTCGATACATTGCGTGTTGACTGGCGGAAATCAAAGCCGCGTGTTGTCATAACAGACAAAATAAAAGAATATGTTATGAGTTATGAAACAACTCCATTGTTTCGGGTAGAGATAGATACCAAATCACGACTTCAAAGAACGTCTACATTATTTTTTAATTTATTTGTATTTAGGAACTTTTTAAGAAAATAAAATATAAAAATGTCAGTCCTATCATTTTTCTTGCGACGTTGTGTTTCGCCACTCAATGTGTCTTGTTTACACTATTTAAAATTACAAACAACAGACATTCTTTAGTTAGACGAAATAAAGTTCACCATGAACTCCGTCAACTACAAAGCTAAGTTGAAAAGGTGAAAAAAGAAGCGACTCTTTTCTTTTTCTACGTCATAAAATGTCATGAATACGTGAATACAAAAGAAAATAATTTTAAATTATGATATGACTTTTAAAAGAATGCTTCCAAGTTAGTGCGCTATTGTCACAAGTTTCGTATTTTCTTTATTGCACTTACGTTGCACTGAAATATAAAAAGCTGTTGAAGACATAAATGATGTGGAGTTCTACATTTAAATGAATGAATAAAAGTTTTATTTTATAAAATTTTATAAAATGTTAATTTAACCGCTCAGTCCAATTATTGTTGTAGTTTTACGCTATATTCTGTACATATCAAAGTAGGAAGAGCGAACCTGGGAACCTTATGTAAAGTGATTCCTTTAAGATACTTCCGTTTCCCACTTTCCGTCGACTTTTTTTCTTTTCTCCGACAGTAGAACGAACCCAGAACCATTGCGTTCACAACCAAACACTATCCCACTGCACCACGATGCCCTCAATTATGGATTGAGAATATTAAACAAATCGGTATAAGTAATATGATAAAGTAATTTTACGGTAGATCGCAAACAACGTCAAACAATTATGATGTCAGTAGGTAATAATAGCGCTAATTTTGTTTAATAAAGCGAAAGGCGTTGCCAAGGTCGCAGGTTCATTTTTATGTAAATATTCATACAGAATATTCGAAGGGAAATTGTCTTGACCAACTAGCATTTATTGTGTTATTATAATTAACAAGTTGAAATGTCTGACTTTCTGCTTTAGATGTAAAAACGTGTCTATTAAATGGTAATCCATTTTAATGAGCCGAGACGGTTGGTGGCGGCTTTCTGTAGAATTGACAATACTGACATTTTCATTTTTATATTAATTGGCGATTGGAAAGAGCTTGCTTGTGCCATACCTATTTATCAAAAATATTTCTGAAGGAGGCGAGATAAAATGATAAAATTATCTTTCTCTGTTTCCATGTGCAGCTGCATATTTGGCTGAGAATATATTATGTTGACATAATCTGCCCTAAAAGCTCTCAAACATGTGATAGATTGTTTGTTAAATTAGAAATGTGAAACGGGATTTGAACCTTTGCCTCTTGAAAAACGTACGAGTGCTCGACCGCTGGCAGAGGTAGCCTATGGTTGAGATACTCCATTTTCCTACTTTCTGACAATTTTTTGGTGTTGAGTGGTATCACTCTACGCCGCACTTCGTGGTGGACGCAGATATTTCCATAATAATTACTTTATAATAAATATGGAATTTTAAATATTAAATTTCTTTAAAGTGTATCACTAACCCCAATATGATCGAAGAAAAAGACGTATCATCTTTATATCTATCGCCAGATAACCGAGACTGACATCTTAATTCTTAGCATATAGGTATATTTATAAAGACATAATATTTATATTCAAAACAAAACAAAATGTTACGTAATACTAATGACACTACTGACATTTTAATGTCAGTTGGCGATTTAAAAGTGCATGTGCACACCATAGAGCACCACCCCCCACCACCAAATATGATTTGAAGCTAAGCTAACAATAACTAAGTTGCGGGCGACAACCAGTGTGTATAACATTTCTTAATATTTATTTCTGTAATACGGACTGTTTCCTAGATCCATTTGTCAACATCCTTAAATCTGTGTAAATGAAACTATTTTAACCGGATTAGACGGGTAGGTCAGTCTACCCGTGACCACGGACTGTAAAGTGTTCGAAACGTCGGGTTCCCCAAAAATGTATAAAATACAAAATATACGCGATTAATCCGGTTAAAATAGTTTCATTTACAATGTGTAATAATCGTGAAAATCAAAGAACTTATTATCCTTAAATCTGGTTTTATCAGAAAATTTTGCATAAATATGGAACATTTAGATACAAAATATATGTATTTGGAAACATAGCGCACAGGATCAACAATTACATTTAAACCTTCAACCAGGAAACTAAGTAATCACCGAATGTGTAATTTTCTACGAAATCGATACTAAAAATCGATTTAAATATGTTTTTTTTGCACACGCCTCAATTATAGCGCGTTATTTTAGGTCTAGATTTACTCATCGACCAACTGTAGGATATTTAGTAATTGGAAGTGGTATTAACAAAGTAATTGTTTCACTGAAATAATTAGATACAGCCAATTGAACTTTGTATTGGGAGTCGGTCGGTCGGTCGGTGCCAAGTTGTTTGTAATTCACCTAGAGTTTGCGATGATAGAGAGAATATAAGTTTGTTTGTTATTTGTCGGATCGTTACTGCTAAAAACATGGAATTCATTATTTTTACATAGCAGTATAGGCAGAGAGAACCTAGTGTTAAGACATTTTGTTCCCGCTTCCGCTAAATTCTGGAGGCATTGCGTGTTGAATGGCAACTCAACGCCGTGTTTTTGCCTCGTCACCAGAGCGTGGAAATGAAAATATTAAATATTTTATTCCCCCGAGTGGAGATCGAACTCACAACCGTCGCGTTTACAGTCACACGCTTGAGCCCCCGCGTCACGACAACCTCATACGCAACTTTCCGTGCTTTTCCGTGGACAGTGTAAACAATTTTTACTTTACAACTCTTAGGTCAGTACTATCTAGGTCCTGGTGATATTGTAGAAAAACATGCCTTAATTCGTTTAACGTCTCTGTGTCACTTTTGGTGCTAATTCCTTTTATTTTAAGATTTATTTTAAAGGTCGCAAAACATCTAAATAAGTGGGTTAAGGTCTACAGACATAGCTTGTGGTGATGTTATAGAGAGGAGAACACAACACCCCACCTTGTCTTAACATACCAGTGAAATTAAATAACTCAGAGTTGGGGTCAAACTCGCAATCATCGCGCTTACTATCAGAAATTATACTATTGCGCTACGACGGTAATTATACACATTGCTTATTTACATCACGACGCCATAGTACACCTTAGTCTTAAACGACGATTGACGACGACGTTACCGTAGTCCATCACAAACTGTCAAAATCAACCAGGATCTATTGTGTACCCATAGAAGCCCCATGGACGTCGCC
>DWAN01004864.1:0-11766 GCA_018230445.1 Heliconius hewitsoni
ACCTTTTTCAAGATCTGCTTTGATTACGTCAACGCTTAGTGTCCGGAATCCGTATTTGGCTGAGCACCTTGCACACCTTGGTGAAAGGGGAAACTCCATCTTGACCGTCGAATAGTGCGATGGTCTTGTTTTTAGTTTGAACTATCCGACATTCCCAGTTCCCTAACCTGATGATAGGCATGCTGTCGTAGTCCGATTTCCTCATGGTGGTCTTGCTGGTACAGCCCTTGGTAAGGGCAGCCAGTTTCTCCTCTCCTTCATCCATAAACAAGGCCACGGGTCTCAGTTTCAAACCCGGAGGATTGATATGTCCATTACACAAAAAGCGTTGGATTGTTGTTTGTTGATCTGTTGATTGTAAAGTTGTAAGATTTTGAATGAGTGTAGGAGGGTGCTTGACTTTCCTAGTTATGCTTTTTGCAGCCATCTTACTGCCGTTTCTAGCCATGGCTATCTGAAAGGTTCCACTGTGTTGCTATGACGTAAATGTCGATAGTTACAACTACTTGACATCTTCAAGTAACTTTCTTTCTAATAAAGTGACTCGAAACTTTGTCTCGCCGTTAAAATCAAACACAACCTAGATAAAGCTAAATAGCGTCACAAAGCGATCCCTAACAACAAAATCCACGTTGTTTACATCTTGAGAGCTAGCTGTGCTTTCGAAAGTTCCTTGTGAAAGTTCCTTGTAAGCAAAAACTTTTAGAAAAACGCGCAAAAGTTTCAGAACTTTTTCTCATTTGTGAGAGAACTGTTACAACTTGAAGAACATTTCAGTTTCATTGGAAACCTGCCACTGATTATACATTTCTTGTTTTTAAGGCCGTTGTTATAAAAAATATAAATTATTATAATATCAGCTTCACGCCGTATCCCGCACATCCCGCATCACTATCATATCATCAGCAGGGTAGGCAGGAATCTTTCTTTCCGCCGAATTATGGAGCCGTTGCGTTTTGAGTGGCGGAACTCAACAGTTCAATATAAATTTAAATAAATATTTCATTTCCTCGAATAGGGATCGAACCCACAACCAGTCGCGTCCACAGTCCCACTTTGTGCCCCTGCGCCACGACGACTTCCATATTAGATTTAAGTAATTGTAAGTGTTAACTATACCTCGGGACGCGGAATTTTGGATACGGAAGTATTTTAATGGAACGAAGTAACCTTAACAGTAGGTTCCTAGGTTCCTTCTGCATACTCTGCTATATAATACAACGTAAAGCTAAACAGTAAGTTGTAGTTGGAAAACAAGAGGCGCAGTTTCCAATACCGATATGTTCATATTTTTATATTTTCTATAAAAGTAAAAGAATATACATTTTAAATAGAACTTTAACTTGACTGGAGCTGACACCATCAGCTATAACACAAGAAACCTTACCCAAACCGAATCAATACCGAAATTCAATTATTTCCGAACAATATGTGTAATAATTTGTAAAAGTTAAAGCCAAAAAAGTGACAAAAGCAGTACAACAACGTCCCCGTACACGCCGGAACTACGAAAATGTATGGGCAGTTTCAATTATGAAGGTTTTTGTCATCGGCGTAAAACGTAAACCTTTGTTCTTGCTTGCCTGTTGGGTTCACGCGATCATTAATTGTTTACGCCATTTTGCTACGTATTGGGAATGTTTTCCAGATTATTAGTCTGTATTTTTTTATAAGGGCAGGAGAGTCTTAAAAAGTTTGGAATCGGTGATGGCCACGGCAAAAATAGGTACCAAATATACCGAACAAAGCTACTAAAATGTGGCTGAATTCCACCGACTCCAAAAATAACGGATTATATTTACATTTTTTTAATTTGGTTTAAGTCTGTGCACGGATATTGATTTGATTTTTTATTTTCTGTATAAACTTTTTTCTAAAACCAACATAGTTAAAAAAATAGCACGTATTAGTGGACCAAATATAATTTATATTTATAATATACATTTTTCATAAATAACTTTTTTTATAAAAAAATGTAATTAAAGAGTTAATATTTCTAAGTAATAATAAAAAAAACCAAAGCTTTATTAAAAATATTCTGAACTCATATAAATAAAACATGTTACCTTTGATCGTAGTAATTACTAACTTATTTTCTAAGAATGCAGTTAGAAAATATAACTTTTTTAAATAATATTTTTCTTAGAGGGGTTCTCCTCTAAGGGGTTCTATAAAACGATACTTCTATATGAATTCTTTAAAGACGTAAGTTGTCATGTTTTAATAAAGATTTTTTTTTCTTAGTTTCACACTGTATGCTACATATAGCGCAGGGTAGGCAGATCCAGAACCTAGTGTGACAACTTTCTCATTAAGATAATTCCGTTCCCCGCTTTCCGCAAAAATTAATAGTCACGTTAGTTCTTTTAATTAATAGTCACGTTAGTTCTTTCGTTTTGTTTCATCGAGATAAAGAAGATAATTCAATTTTATGATAATCGATTCGAAGTTTTTAAATTTGCAGTACGTAACGAACGAAACGACATATTTCTCTGCATTATTATAGAATATATATAAACACGAGAAGGCCGTGCATGTAAATGACACAGTTGTGGGTTTGATTTCTTCTTCGTGTAATGCGTTCATTTCCTTGCTAGAGCAAGGAACATAATATGCAGAGTTAAGTTGCGTTACTCAACATACAATGCTTGGAAATTCAGCGGAAAGTAGAGTGTCTTACCTCTAGATTATTAAAGATTAGAAGATAAAAAAAAATATTATCATAATATAATATGACTGTAATATTCAAGTTAAGGCTGGCCCTAACTATCGATCGAACAATAACGACGATCGTTACGCACAGTTAGATGCCTGTATAATTTTGACATTATGGATCTCCAAGGGCAGATGCTATACAGTACACATGCCTCGCCTTTTAAAGGCCTAATATTCTGATAAAAAAGAATTTAAAATTATTTTAATTGGAAAGTAATCGGTCGTTCCAAAGAAGCGCGGGTTTAAAACCCGTTACGTTTATTTTTTTTTACGGTACGATTAAAAAAAAATGTATATTCGAAATGATGTTTAATTTTATTGGTTGGTTTTACAGAATCATAAATTCTTGCCCATAAATCTATTTTATCCGCTAATAAAATTATTTCTTTGGTTTAGGCTAACAAATTTCGATACTTCGAATGACAAACAGCGTAACTCAACAACGCGCTTCATCTTTTCAGAGCGGGGAAATGTAAAAATATGGAATACAATCTTTCCATCTACTGGGAATTCAACTCACAATTTTATTTGGTGAACCTCCCAAAATGTTACCAACAAATATTTAATATCTACCAAACGTTATAATTATAACAGTTAGAGATAGGCTCTATTATTTGGGATCTTGTTATTATCGTAAATATGTCTGGAGGAGTTACGATACGATTTAACTTGGTGTTATAGTATCTATTATATATGAACTTATTATATATATTATATGATATTATTATAGTTACGTGTTGTAATTAGTTATGATTATTTTGTACGAAGAGAGATAAATGGAGCTTTCACTAAGTATTATATTCCATCTAATCCCAAGTAGTATCGTCTCTTGTGTAAAGATCTTGGTCTTCTGTGCAAAGATGTCAGGATTATTTTATGAAAGTACTGTATTGTCAGTAAATATTTAAAAAAAATAAGCAAATTGGACGGCAAGGAGTGGTTCCAAATACATTATTTATATGGGCTCTACTAAAATCATTCTTATTATACGCTATATAACGCATACGTGAGGGTAGGCAGAGCTAACATAATTTTAAGGCACTCCGTTCCCCATTCTCGAAGAAATTAAAATAATTAATTCCCACGAGTGACAATCGAACCCAGAATCGTCGCGATACAGTCACATACTGTGCTGCTCCACGACGGCTTCACATGCTGAAAATATTTCTAAAGTAGGATTTTTAAATACTACTACTATATATAACGAGTTTTAAAATTTATCTTTGAAAAGGAAGCATCTGGAAAATTAAATCGAATAACATAGTGACTTGCATCAACGTTTAGATTGCAGCAAAATAAGCGAGTCACTCTTTAAATATATGTGTAACATAAAAACATCGGAGTTCTTTATTTTTGCTGTTCTAATAGACTTTGACGTTGAATCCTTCAACAGTAACATATGAGTTTCACGTTTTTTCAGCTTCGTATTTAAATACTCCGTTGGCCACTGTCCGAACTAAACGCACAACCGTCGCATTTATAACTTATGCTGTGCACCTAATTTTAGGGTAGGAATAAAAATTTACAATTTTTTTGTCGAATGACAATGGAGGCAAAAGGCTACTGAAAATGCTCCTCTATATTCCTTAATAAAGGCAGTCCATAATCTGGCATACTCGAAATGTGGTCAGGCTGACTTTGAAATTAATTTGGTCAAGACTGATTTAAATTAGCAAATACTGGGTTCTGCCATTCGAATATTTGTTATACTATTTCTTAAATATATGATTGTTAAACTGAACAATACATTGCTATGAATTCATTTTATAACATAAAATATTAAAAGCTGTCGTTATTAAGTGGATAGAATATCTAATAAGGCCGTCGTGGCGCAGCGGCACAGCATCGGGCTGAAATCACGACGACCGTGGGTTCAACATCCACTTAACATGAAATGCTTCAAAAATTAGGCATAACGGGGTGTTTTCACACTAGATTCTCTCTGCACGCCCTGCTGTATGCATGAATAAAATTATATAATCAGAACAATTACGTTTACTTTAAACGAACAAATATATCGCTATTCATTGTTCAGGTGCGGAACGCTAAGTGAAGTCCACAATAGCGTGCAAGAGTGCGGACGTACAATTTTCCAATTTGAACTGTGAAGCGCACCCGGTGAATACGATACCGATACCGCTGTCGGTGAGCCTTTTATACTTAGAGACCTAACGATTGGAAATCTATAGCGATATTTTATATATGTGTTCTTGTCATAGAATATATCTTAAATATTTTCTATAATAGAAGAGGTTTCCGCATATAGCAGAGTAGACAGAAAAAATCTGTGCCAAGATATTTTCCAATTTCCTCCCCAATTCAGGAGATTATACGTTTAGTGGTTAAACTAATATATTGATATTTTATAAGATTAGAATATCTAATAAGGCCATCGTGGCGCAGTGATTGATTGCACAACATCCGACTGTAAGCTGACGAGACAAGCACGCACACATTGCACAACGCGACAGTTGTGGGTTTGATTCCGATATTTTAATTTCTTTTCTAGCTCTGATAAAAAGGCAATACGAGCGTTGAGTTCGACCACTGAATACACGAGGCTTCGAATTTTCGGCGGAAAGTAGGGAACGGAGGGATGTTAAGAACATTACGTCCACGCTGCCTACCCTGCTAGATGCGGGATACAACGTGAAGATGAAAAAAAAATGCATTCTTAGGTAAACAAACAAAGCTGGCTAAACATTCTGTGTATATTAAAAGCATATTACAATAGAGTAGTCCAAGCAGACAGAGTAGTAGAACAGATACTACTACTGTAAACTACTGTGTAAGAAGTGCCACAAGCTAATTATATATTTTTTTCAATGTTGTATGTTCTGTCCCTGTCGTTTCTCCCTAAAAGAAGGTATGCAAAGTAAAAATATAAAAAATTGAATTCCCATAAAAAAATCAAGTCATTATCACCCGTTTAAGTATTCGGCGTCTCATCAAACTTTGTCTCTTGATGTTATTAAAGAAATCCCAAACTTCTCAATCAAACTTAATAAAAAAACGGCTATGAAAATTTCTTCGGAAAATACTTTCTTTTTTAATGAAAAAGACAATCGAGTTAGGTCAAATTGGTAACTTCCGTTTTCTGAAGCAGCGTATTTTTGTATTAAAAGATATTTTAAAAGATTTAAAAAGAGGTTCGCATTTTATACATATAGTAGGCTAGGTAGCGTGAACTTAGTGTCGAGACACTCTGGGCGGTGTGGGGAGCGCCCCAGACTGTCCAGCTTCTGCCCAGCTCGAGCCATTGCGTGCTGACTGGCGGATCTCAACGACCTATTTTGATGAAATGAAAATAGATATTTTTATCGTTCCCCCGAGTATGGATCGAACCTACTTTTCCAGTCTTTTAAAGTTTCTTTAACTTGCTTATATACTCTGAAGTACACGTAACAACGATAATAGCTTAAAAGGGTAATCCTTTAAAGTTATTAAAGTTACTATGTAGCAGAAAGTGTGTGTCGAATAAAAATAATCTAAACAAAGAGGACCATCGTGGTGCAGTGGAAAAAGCGATGGTTGTATGATCCTCACTGTGGGTAACGAATTCTTTCCGTTTCCTCGCTCTGGCTTCTGAGAGAGAAAATGATTGATTGCCAATAACGTACCGAAATTCAAATACAAAATAATCTTCATGCAAATATACTGTTGTAAGCCCTTTTTGAATCGTCGAATGAATATATAAAAAAAGCTACCAGCGGTTTGTAGGCAAAGGGAACTTAGTATTTAAGTGAAACTTAATTTTCCACTTTCCATCCCAATTTGCGAGGTTTTTTCTGTTTTTTCTGTTGTTGTTTTATACAAAAATACCAGACCATAAATAGCTAGACAGACATCTCCCATTAAAACTAATCTTAACATAATATAAAGTACAGACACTTGTGGTCTTTCCGTGTACCGTAAATGGCACAAACTGCTTAGTCTCCCACGTATATCAGTACAGTGATCGTTTCCCCAGAGATGCATAAAGGATGCGGTGAAACTGTCCCACTGTAGCGACTTGGGAGCGCTATATTAGAATAGGTTGCTTCCTCGAACAGGAAATATGTTGACAATTAAAGTCTTTTGGGGTAATGGATGAGGAATTATGCAAAAGTGTGTTAGTTTAATATTAGGTGTTCTGCTCGGCTTACCCGTTATCTATTTACCCGTATTCATATATATATATATATATATATATACATTCTTCATACTTCTAGGCAGGTGAGTAGTAACGAAACATAATAATAAGACACTTCGTTGCCTACTTTCCGCTCAATATTTAAGACATTACGTGATGATCGGTGGAGCTTTATCTTGTTATTATCGCAACGAAACAATACTGAATTATTCCCCTGAATGGGAATCGACCCCACAACAGTTGTATGTATAGCACAACACAGCGTTTGGCTATACATATAACTTTCGCTACGCCATGATCCAGGGAATATTTACATTTTAATAATTTGAATGTAATAACAGTAATCACGCAGTCTAACACAGTAACCTTACTATCAGACACTCCGTACCGTACTCTCCACTTCTCCTAGATGAAGATGAACATGATATATTTATCTGATCAAGTATATTAAAGTTCACGTAAACTTATTATAATATAATTATTATACATTAATTAAAAAGTCATAAAGAGCTCTAATTTACGATCCACCACAAATTATCTAATTATAGATAGTGGCGCTAATCCATCTCGCTAATTGGTTTACTCCTGGCATTAACGATTTAGTCATTATGTCCATGACACTACCCTGTAGTGGAGTGGAGAGTTAGATCTTTATATTACCAAAAATATTGGTACAAAGTTCTGAAAAAGTTTGAGGTTTGTTTCGTGATATCGTGACGCAGTGACATAAGCGTGTGACTGTATACGCGATGGTAGATTCGATTTCCACTGCGGGATACAGCGTGAAGTTATAAAATACTAGTAAGCTACTAAATAATAATACGAAATATCATAATATTAAAAAAAAAAACAGCTTCACGCTGTATCTCGCACACAGCAGGGTAGGTAGAGGGAATCTAGTGTTAAGACACTCCGTTCACCACTTTCTGCCGAATTCTGGAGGCATTGCGTGTTGAGTGGCAGAACTCAGTGCCGCGCTTAGAATCGACACCAGAGCGAAGAAATGGAAATATAAATATAAGAAAATATTTCGTCCCCTCAAGTAGGGATCGAACACACAACCGGTATATTATATTTATTTATTTTTACTATGTTTCAGCTATAAACACTTGGTGTTTTGTCCAAAGTAATGCATTGTGACACACATCCGGTCACATGTCATCCGTCACGTCGCCTCTTAAGAGATCATCATTTGCTATCTGAGTATCATATTTATTTTGCAAGCTTAACAATATTTGGGACAAAGGCTCTTATTTTACAGACTTCATTATAATAATAGACACATTTTTTATGGAAAAGATAAGGCAAACGAGCGTATGGATATATACTTACGTAAACTACTTAACTGTATCGTGCGCGCGATGCAACCAACTAAAATAAAATTAAACGAACCACATTACACAAATATTTAATTTTGTGCCATTTTATTGATTTTCTTGATTTCGAAAAAAATCGTAGTACTAACTCAGAAACCTTCGTGGGCCTACGCACAATATCTCTGCTAAAGATCATCACATGATTCTATAAAGAACGTACCTGACAAACGTTCATTTTTATATATAATGGCGGACAAACCGTCAAATCACACATAGAATCCAGTATTTGTAATGTTTTATTTACAGTTTAATTCTATTTATAATTACAATAATTTTAACTTTAAATCTAATAACAACTTTTTTCGACTAATATCTTAAAATGTAATAAACACGAGACCGTGTCGTTTTTGCTTTTATTTGAAATCTACCGGAAAAGACACAGCACACTACCGCTTAATACAATCAGTAATCATAAACAAAATTAAACGACTTCCTCTTAGTTACCGTGACACCTGAATATAAAGGGGATATTTAGAAATAATGCCATTCATAATATAAATATTAAGTAAATTATGCTAACAATAAAAAATGGATATTTCTTCTATTGAGGTTATATTGCTTGACGTTAATTATTTTGATGTAACCTACTGTATCTGTGGCTTCGATCTCAGTCGAGGAAATGCAATATTTAATATTTTCAAGACTTGAACTGCCCACTCATCACGAAATGCCTCCAGAATGCGGCAGAAAGTGGAGAAAGGAAATGTCTCAATGTGAACGAAGTACTCGTATCTTAACACTAAGTTAAGTTCCCGCTGTTTACTATTAGACACTAATGTATCACTGCGCTGCGTAACGATATATATCATATATTTAGTTTCTACTTGGCAAGCAGCAGCAGCAGCATATAATCAGAGCTATCGCAGTACAGGTAATGTACGAGTATGGCACGTGGAGCCGCGGTCAGGGCATTTCACGCCGAATGAATGCGGCCATTAGGGCCGCGCTACACGCCCGCGCCTGCCCGGTACAATAATGCTTATTCGGCTTCGAAATGATGTCATATTTACTAAACATGTTAGGGATTTGCAGGTGTTTTAATGCTGTTGGTATTACAATTTAGAATATAAATATGTATATATATTTAAAGAAAAATAAAAAATCAGCTTCACGCTGTATACCGCTCACAGCAGGGTATGCAAAGGGAACCTAGTGTTAAGACATTTCGTTCCCCACTTTCCGCCGAATTCTAGAGGCATTGTGTGCTGAGTGGCGGAACTCAACACCGTGCTTTGCCTCGACTACAGAAAAATATTTTTTTATTTTTATATGAATAGTAAAATTTTGAACGTAAAGAGATACGAAGTAGTTGGACGGTTTCCAAAAAAGTATGCTGAGTTCATATTTTTTTAAAAAAATGAACCATTGCCTAGATTATGGAAGAATAGGCTAAAAAAGATGTAGCTATAAGACACATTTCCGTCTAATTTATGATATTGTGTTTGTGAGCGTGCGTAAAGAAAAAAAAAGCAGCTTCACGCTCTTTCCCGCACAACAGGATACACAGAGGGAACTGTGTTATGACACTGCGTTCTTTTTCTATCCGATTTTCAAGACATTGTTTGTTAAATGGTGGAATATAGCAACTTGTATGGTAAGATCGTAGAAATACTTAGCGTCTCCACTTTACAGATTATCTACGTAGTACCAAGGTACCATGAAGCTGCAGAAGTATTTTTTTAGCTTCAGGTTAAGAGTAGGCAGATGGAATTTTGTACTAAGAGACTCCGTTCTCCATTGTTCTTCCAATATTCGAGAATAGCTTGTCAATAGCGGAACTCATAATTTATTAATAGAGGTGAAAATTGAACTCAATACATATTCACATACTCGTATATACATACACATGTACGCTATAATTAAATCATAAAGATAATATATATATATATTAATGGGTCTTACCAATAAATCTCAAAATTGAGTTATAGTTGCACAATTAATTACTATATGAAGAGAAATGTTGTCTATAATTTAGTGCACACCTAAGCTCTTCTCCGCAGATTATGTACCTATATTATATATATACATATTGTAGTATTATTTCAAAAAATCAAAATCTATTCAAACAGAGATAATGGAAGGCAAAAAAACGAAAATGTTTCACATTATTGTATAAATATTATAGAATCCAGTAGTCCTACGGGCACAAGTGTGTGATTGTAAACGAGACCATTTGTGGGTTTGATTCTCACTCGAGAAAATTAAATATTTAAGATTTTGTTTTTTTCGCTCTGGTGTCGAAGCAAAGCGTAGCGTTGAGTTCCGGCACTCAACACGCAATGCCTCCAAAATTCAGCGGAAAATAGGGGACGGAGTATCTTAACACTAGGTTCGTGTTATCTGCAGAATACAGCCTGAAGCTAAAAAAATATTACCCCAATTGAGGATCGAACTCACGATTATCACGTATGAACACTGCAACGAGATATCACGATTGCGCCACGATAATACTAAACTCCATTATCATAATAAGGGGGTTTCCGCTTATTATGATAATGGAGATTAATTTGCATAAATGCTATTGTAGAGTCTTAAAATCTACTTGACTTCATCTCAGCGTCGTGTGTGTTTGACGTGCTTGTGTGCTGTACCTACTGTACTCTAACGTAATGCTTGCGTAACGTAGCTTGGTTTATACTGTTTTATAACTTTGGCATGTACTGTACACGTCTATTAAAGACCGTTGTATTAGCTCTAAATTAAAAAAATTAACGTAGCGGGACTCGAACCTGCATTTCCATTACGAATTCGAGTCTGGCACATTATTTTTTTTATGTTTGTAATAGTTTTGAAAATCAGTTAAAAAATATTAAAATGTTTTTTTTAACAAACGGGATTCTAAGACTAACAAGGGAACCCCCCTTTACGATCAATTTTTTCTAAATTTTCATAACAAAAAAATATATATTTTGTAAGTGCGAATAACAATTGAACAAAAATATAGAAAATCTCTATTGTAAATTGTATCATTTCAATTTTTTTAGCTGACTAACTGTGAAGTCCTGAAAGTCATTAGTCTCTCAGAGTTTACGAGCGGCTCGAGGATTCATTTCCTTCTGAGTAGATCATAATGGAAAAACGCTAACACGGCGAGTAGAAGTGGTAATTATTGCAAACTTTTGCTGCCTTTAATGAAAATATACTAGGTTTATAAGGTATAGTACGGCCGACGAGTCGTGGCCGCCCTAAAGTTAGGCTTTCTGAACTTTTGCGTTTTGTTCAAAGACAATAATCAAAATAATCATCTACAGTTGGCTACAGGGCGGGCGTAATTCGTAATAAGGGGATTGCCTTAGGAGCTCCTTTCCATTAGATTTTCTATGGGAAATTAAAAGCTTTCAACAAAAATAGATAAGAATGTGTTGACTTTATCGTGACGCAGCGGAACAAGGTCTAATTGATGCCTATGGGTTCGATCCCCACTCGGGGACATGATTAAAGTTTTATTGTTTTCAATTTCTCACTATAGTAGACAAAACGTAAGTTTTATATTTATTTAGAAAACGTATAAAAATTTGAACGTAGCGGGACTCGAACCCGCGC
>DWAN01004865.1:0-11764 GCA_018230445.1 Heliconius hewitsoni
GGTTCGATCCTCACTCGAGGAGATGAAATATTTACTTAAATTTATATTTCCATTGACTTCTGCCACTCAACACGGAATGCCTCCAGAATTCGCCAGAAAATGGGGAACGGAGTTCACTCTGTCTACCCTGCTGTGTGCGGGATACAGCGTGAAACTGATTTTTATTTTTTTGATATTTTATATTTTGTGACAAAGTTAATAGCCTTATTTGGTGTACGCACAGTATCTTTTCAACAATGAACAATCAACAAATGATGTATTCGTCTTGGTTATAAGTTGTTAATAAAAAAATAATTTTAGTGATATAACCAAAACTAAGTTTGTGTCTTTTATCAAAGTAATATTTTGAACCTGCTACACAATAGGCGGTGTGTCTATCTGAGGCAGGTAACTTCTGAAATGAAAAGAATGAATCGATTTTCCGAAGTGACGTTTTTAAAATCGAAGGCCTTCTTCATGTCGGTGGTTCTCAGCTATGTTTTTTTGAAAATTGGATTAGCCGTTTAAAAGCTAAAGGCACTTTTTTAAAACGACATAGTTTTCTGTGTCGGCGATTTTTTTTTAATTTTGTTTGTTATTGACTTCTGAGCCAATTTACTATTTTCTATAGAAAATAAATAGGCAGTACAAAGTAATACCACTACATAGTATGCTACAATGAGACTGGCCCTTGAGACTGTGGCGCGGGAAATTACGCAGGAAATTTCAGTTTGTAATAAGTTGTTTATTGTTTCACTACGAAACAATAAACAACTTATTACAAACTTTCTTCTTGTTTATTAAGCGAAGACAATGTTATTGTTACTATTTGACTGATTACCGTTATATCGTTTCGAAGTTTATTATATCTTAAAAGAATCTTAAAGAAAAAAAAGCATAGTGTGACGGTAAGCGCGATTGGTTGTGGGTTCGATCCCCACTCGAGGAGATGAAGTATTTATATTTTCATTTCTTCGTTGTGATGTCGAGGCAAAGCTTAGCGTTGAGCTCCGCCACTCAACACGCATTGCCTCCAGAATAACTGTCTTAACACTAGGTTCCCTCTGCCTATCCTGCTGTCTGCGGGATACAGCGTGAAGCTGATTTGATTTGAAAAAAATATTTCTGTGTATATGTGCACACTATGATATTAATAAATAATATTTAAAATTGAGATTTTAAAAGTTCAAATTTAATTTAAATTATCTTAAAATGTGAGTTTTAGGCATATCATAAAGGGTAGACCCTTTAATGCCATATAAGCATAGGAAAGCTGCATAGCCTTCAAAATTAATTCTTTTTACTATCATCGTATTACTTATAATCCGGACCTTTAGTATAGTTGTTACGAAACCTCTTATTACTTATATAGTAACAAGTATATAGGGGAAAAAAAAACACATCGGTAAAGTATTTTATATTTAAAGTAACAGTGCGAAAAGTTACAATCGATACAACGTTTATAACGTTATTATCCCTACTATAGTGACGGTAATTGACAGCCAACGGTATTAGGTTTCAGTGAAATGGACGCATTGAGGCTGCGAAACACGAGTAATTGAATAACGAAATAAAACAGAATCCGGTATAGTTTAGAACTTTTATCTAAGCGGCCATTGTTATGTGAAGCCGGTGGCTTAATTTAATTAATATCTTCAACGCCACATCGTGACTTATGATACTGAAAAGCTTTTAGTGATTGAAGTCCACTCTATTTAGTCGGTAATTTTATATCGAACGGGAATAAGTTAATGAAATATTGAAAAAAAAAATTGTATACTTCTTAAGATATAGAAAATGGTTATCGATTTTTGTTTATATTAAAATGCAATATAAACTAGGAAACAATGTAGACTTCAATTGGAACAAAAATAGGCAGATTCAATTGATTCTCATAAAATATTTCGAACAAATGTAACATGCAGCTCCGTATTTTATAGTGATATATCAGTTAAACGTAATTTACAACGAATAACTCAGAACTCAGGTATGACAGCCAATATGAATATAACTGTAATGACTAGTAACTTCTATTTAAGTTTTAACGCGAAGAGTTAAATTAAAAGATAATACGCTAAAACAAATATCGGAAATAGGAATAGAAAAATATAGGACACAAATAAATATGTTCATATATTTTTGATAATATTATACTCTGGCTGTCTACGGCTGTTCTAGAGTAGCTCGTTATTAAGATACTGTTGAAAGCCTGATCCTCATATAGGATATAGATGATGATTTATATTACATAAATATATGAGGATCTATAACATGACGGTATGTTCTATCTTGTAAAATATTTTAAGGAGAAATAAATTACAATGTTTCTAACAACCGTGTACTGTGTTCTCAACTTTCCGTCCAAATTTTACTTCCTAAAGGTTGAGAGACGGAAACCAACGCCGCGTCTGCAATTATAAAAAAAAGGCACAATTTCTGCAATTATAAAACAAAACATAATATTATTAATGTTACCTGTTTAGTATGTGTGTTGTAGAAGAAATTAGCCCAGTTAGGATCGGTCTGCATACATCGCAACACGAACATCTCCCGCAGGCAAAGATGCATTATCATATATGCAATGCGTTGACGCACTTCGTACTCCGCGTCGAACAACTTGTCCAGCGGCGTGCCGTCTATGAGCTCCGTCGTTATAACCTCTTGGGCGCACAGTTCGTCTAACAGAAAAATATGTATGTATTATTTTTATGTTGTTTAGCTACCCGAAAATACTAGGATAGTCAGAGGGAACCTAGTGTTAAGGCATATCCCCCTCGCACCTCGAAATAATTAGTAGTTCGAGTTCGAGTGAGAATCGAACCTACAATCGTCGTATTTACAGTCAGACGCTGTGCTGACGACGATTTCAATCTATAAGAATATCATAATATTATCCATGAAATTTATAAAAACGTATATTTAATTAGTTTTATTTCTGGATCCAAAACTTTTAAAATAATTGGATATTTAATTAATCACAAGTACAAACTTGAAAGCTTATTTCTCAACAATTTTATACGGCAGTCAGTTTGAATATATTTGTAAATTAACAACCATAATAAAATACAAGTGATGAACAACACAATAATTTAAAATTAAACTTTCCATCCTATATGCGTTTAAAATCTATAGTTATCACAGTATTAGAGAATTGAAGATATTACAAAATGGCTTCAAATTATCTAATAGGGCTAACCTTCTAATTATATTATTATGTCGATTACAGGGAATACTGAATTTATTATTGACATGTGCATTTAAGGCTGTTGTTAACTGTTAGTGAATGAACGATAGGTTCAAAGCGGGCACAAGTTGTGAATTTTTAAGTACCCCTTTGAAAGACAACGACCGATTTAAAAGGTTGCTACTTAGATGGAAATAAACAAGAAATATATATTCATTCAAAGAACGCTTTAGCTGTCCGTACATATTTTATAATTATTATGTAAAAGTAGTAATTATGATTTATATTATAATTCGTTTAGTATCTCACAATATTTACCGTTGTTATGGAACTAAAAAAGTTATTGGATGTACGATTTAATAATTGTCAGGTATGTTATATTTAAGATATATATTTTTTTAATAATAGTGAAGCGCCTTTTTTGCCCAACTTCAACGTGTCAATAGGCGTGTGCTGAATACTGGTTTGTAGGTAATTTTAGATTTATATGACGGTATCTTAAGTTTGGTTTGATAAATTGCGGTTCTGATACACAAAGTAACAGCATAGAGAGCGAAAAGATGAACAACTATAATTATTATTTAATTTATGTAAAAGGAAAGTTAATCTTACATATTAGAAAAACTTCTAGTGGATCTACACACATCTTCATCAAACTCATATGATTTTTTACATTATTCGTAATAGTTTCTATAATTTTTCAAACGTTGATTTTTTTTATTTTGTTAAATACAGAGTGTTTTTGTCAGCATCACTTTAAATTAAACCACAGTTTTAACTACTATATATAAAAGCCTAATACAATTTTTAAAAAAACCCAAAAAGAAAAGTTATTTTTTCAAACCAAATAAATAATAAAATGATCGTTGAAAAATAAAGTGATCGTTGTAAAAAAAAAACGACACACGCAGGCATAAACCTATCAAAGGGAAACTGCCGCATACGCCTCGTTCCAAAATCGCGTCGTAGGTATCGGTGGCGACGTTCACAGTAGTTTATACTCATAGTAGTATGTGTTTACGTTATTGGTATCTATGCGTAACTGCGTCACACGAACTACAGGTGTGGATAAACATCACATGGATCAACAAATGGAACAACAAAAAAAATCCTACGTCAATACTCTTGATTAATTTCTTTAGGTATGGGTGTAAAATTTCACACTATATGCTGTTCCCGTAAAAGGAGCGCATGCACTGCCACCCTGTATATGTTTATTTAAATCGTATATAATAATTTACCTACGTAGTATATAAATAAAGTAAGAAAACCAATATACTAAATCATGAGTTAAAATTAAAAGTAATACTCACCGATTACCGACGGAACGAAATACTCAGGATAAGGGGCAAGCAGTTGTTTGAACTTTCTAGTACATTCCGCTTCACGTTTGTAGTCAACCTCCCAGGCCAATTCCTTCTTGGCTACTTCCACAACATTGTCTATGAACATGCCCTTCGGGAATATGTTCCAAACCTACAAAACAGTCAAGCCAGGCTAAATTGCGTCACACATATTTCGGAGTTACTAGTTTAATTTAATAATCTCTAGGGGGTAAATTGCAAAATATGTGACGTCACACTAAGGAGGTGGGTCACACAAATGTGACCAACTGTTTGTGTGACATAATTTTAAAATGGCCTCATAGTTCAAGCGTTTTGTAATCGTTGAATAAATATATATAGCTACTGTTACGTCGGAGGACTGTTCTGAGAAACGAACTTAACAGTCACTTATTTCAAATATAAAAGTTACAATTATTTTTTTAACTTCACGCAGTATCTCGCACAAAGACGGTTAGGCAGAAGGAAATTAATTAGTTTAGAATTAATAAATTTTAGAGACATCTCTTTAAATGTTATGCAATACATTTAAAGAGAATTACCTCTGTCGAATTCTTGTTTCTGTTGTAATAACAACTTCAATTTCAATATCCAATAATGGTAATAAAAAAATGCTGGGATTATGAAGAAATTAATATTTGTACCTACGGTTTATAATACAAAAAATATTATGCATGTTTTCTACCTTCAAAACTCCCACTAAATTGTCTATATCACTGTTGATACCCTGAGCAACTCCTGGATATTGAACTTTGATGGCCACCTCGCTGCCGTCATGTAATATTGCTTGATGAACTTGACCTAAAAAAAATATATTTGAAAAATTCAGTAGTCAAAAATATGATTTATATTTAATATTTTATTTCATAATCTTAGCAAATAAAAGAAAAAGCAAATTATGGCAAAAGGACTCTATATACATAACTATCTTTTGCAAATTGAAAATCTTAAGCCATTGCTTTTTACATAAGTATATTCTCCAATTGGCCACACAAATATTTATTTGAATATATAATTGTTGAAAAAATCATGATTCTCTTGCGAAGCTGTATTATTATAATTTTCAAAAATTACATAATATTATATATAGAGAGATATTATATATTCATTACATCATTGTACACTCATTATCATTATATATTATATTTGCAGATAGAAGAATCATTAAAATGTAAATCAAGCTAAAAAGTATATTACCAATAGATGCAGCAGCAAAAGGCTGTTCTTCAAAATGTCGGAGGCGAGATCGCCATTCGGGGCCAAGCTGTGACGTCATAACCTTTTCTACTTGCCAAGTAGGCATAAAGTCTGCAGACTGACGTACCCTATCGAATATACGTTGCAAATCTGATGGTATTACCGAATCATCCTGTATACTTAATAACTGGCCAAGTTTAAGTGCCGCACCTGTTAAAACATCATTTTGTAAGAATCCTTTTTATGCCTCACGCTGTGACCTCCATAGCACGGTAGGCAGAGGATACCTAGTTTCAAGACACTCTATTCCCCACACATGGCCCATTTTTCGAGACTGAGTGTTGAGTGGCAGTACTCAAAACTTTGCCTTATCTTGTTACCTTAGCAAGGAAATTTAAATAAGTCCTCGAGTGGGAATCAAACATACAACTGTCAACATTTTCAATCAGATACTGCAACACAACAGCCTCTCTTATTATAGTTTTTTAATTGAATTCATAACACAGTGAATTATAGTTTTATTACAGTTTTTTAATTAAATTCATAACACACACAACAACAATTCCATTAGAAGAATTGATTATTCTGGAGTCTAGATTGTATATATTTTTTTCTCATTCTGGTAAGCAAAGAGCGCATTGAGCTCTGCCACTCAACAAGCAATGTTTCAAAATGAATGATGAAAACTAAAAAGAAAACAAAAAAATAAACAGTGCATAATTAAGGCTTTTACTAACCTCTGACTTTGCAAAGTGTATCCACTATCCTTTCTGCATTTGCCGTAGACAAAAAAGCATTAGACGATTCATCAACTTTACCAGTGACTGATTGAAGTGTATTACGTGTATATTGCGCAATAGTGCCCACTCCTAAGCCAGCTGCTAGTGACCCAAAAGATATCATCCTACCAATACGTGATGATGGCACTACACGAGCTTTTGAACTTTCACTAAGCTGAAAAAAAAATAATAAGCTAAATACAGTACACTTTAAAAAATAATCTTCAGAACTAAAAAAGAGAAAACTTACAGAAACATTCAATTTCTTTTTTGCAACTGGTCTTGAATCTGATTTACTTGGACTTGGTTCCATATTTCTTGCTATGACTTTAAACTGTGCTTCTTTTATTATTGGAATTTCTGGAAACACATCAGTTTTTTGTGTTGATTGAATAATTGTTTCAGTATTTAAATTAGTTGGAGTTATGGATGAAATGATTTTCTTTTGAGTTTGTTTCAAGCTATCAAAAGTTTCATTGAACTGTTTATTAAGAATATCTATATCTTCTTGTAACTGTAAATCCTCTTGTGTGATGCCCTCTAAAGAAGTATTATTGTTGATATTATTTATAGTAACAAATTGTTTAATCCCATGAATGACTACTGATGCTCTCTCCAAAGCGTCACTAACCACAACATTGCTAGGTTTGTAAGTTGGAAGTGAATTAATTGAGCAGTTTTGAACAGATTGCCTGAAGCTACAATTGTTCAATATTAGTTTAGCGTTTTCCTGTTGCAGCTTAATACCAGCTTCTATCACCTGACGAAAGCCTCGTACAACACCAATGAGGTCATTAATATGTGACATCGCCTGAAAGATTGTTATACTAAGTATTATATTATTATTACTGTTACAGCATAGTTTTTAGTTTAGACTTATTTTTTTAAATTGTGTATATATCTTGTTAATAAAATTAAAATATGCATTTACAAAACTAAATTAAAAATCTTCTTTTTCACATGAAATTAGTCAAATAATTAGTACAAAATCATAATAATACACAAAACAACAGTACAAAATTATAATGATACATTATAGGAAGTACAATGTGTGGGCAGACATGTCATTGGGTTATTGTTAGCTTTTAATTTTTATACATTGCATAACATTTCAATCACCATAGCAATCCCATGACCACCATATAAATTAAGATAAACAAAAAGATAAAATAAAGATTAATAAAATAGGAATGTTTATACAAAATAGTTTATAGTCAAAAAAATTGTTACTAAAAGATTTAACTCAGTAATTTTAGTTTTCGATCTAAGATATTAGGAGGTAGTTTTTTTTTTCTATGTTTGTTACCTGTACAATTTTAGAAAAAATTTATGAAATATAAAAATTTTTCAATAAAATTTCACACAAAGTTTGTGAAATAATATCCTTATTTATCTTCAAAAACTCAAATAAAATTTATTTACAGATACGTCAAAAAAATATTCAAATACCATGATCACATTCAATTTGTCATTTGCATTTCCATTTCCAAGCTCAACGTCAAAACCACAGATTACATTTTACCAAAGTTTAGCTTGTCTATGGTTATGTAACAGAAACATAGAAATGGGTTATTTATTTTAAGAAATAAAAAGGATAGACCGAAGTTTAATAAAATAAAATATATTATTTTGTGAGGTGGTAAAAAAAAAATATATAAAGTGTTCATGGCAACGTAGCTAACGATGTAGACATCGTACAGTACAGTATACAGTAGACTGTATACTGTACTTTAACTTTATTTTGTAAAATAAACTTGTAAGCAAACTGATATAATATAAGACAAACCAAGGAATAATTAATTTTATTTAACTAAAACATTTACTAGACAAACATTTTAAATGATCAGCATGCCAATATTGATAGAATATGTATATTTTTTTTAATTATATGGCATTCTTCCCTTCTAATATAATAACTAATTAACATAAAACACGATAAAATATTTTATAAATCGTATTTAATTAAATTGACAATAAATAAAATTAAACTTAGCAGATTTTACGTAATTAAATTAGTACTAGTTTATTTACACGAGTAAATCGCGCGACAAATTTTTATGATCATATAAATTATGTACATTAAGGTTATAAGTTCATAGTTAAAATTTGGGAGAAAATTTATTTTCTCCTTTTTAGGGCGCTTAATTAAAAGCTTTTTCTAAAAAGTCTTTTTGCTTTTAATTTATTTTTTACTTTTTATTTATAGCGGCGATGGCGATTTTGTTTCTCAGTCTGTTTATTTCATACAACGCATCATTGTTGCAAGTTCGTTTGCTGGTTAATTTCGAACAGTTCAGTTCTTTAGTAAGAAGACCTTCTAATAATTTTACCCTACTGAAGGCTACGTATGCTTGACCAACAGCAAAAAGCTTCGAGTCTAAGTAGACAACGGCGTAGTCGACAGGACTATCTTGCATTTTGTGTACCGTACAAGCCTAACATAACACAATTGGCAACATTCTTCGTTCCGTGGTTCCGTAACTATATTTTGCTGGAAATTGCACAGGCTTGGGCTGAATTAGGTAAACACCGTCTTTACCATAGTCTATATGAATGGATGGTATATCAGTTTTGCTTTATATATCAGTTTAGCTTTATTAAGTTTTAACTGTCGTTGAGTAGGTGTTTCGCTATTGTCCTGATTACGCCGTTCGTTGAGTCTTCAGCGTTTTGCGTCATCGCCTTCGTTAGCAAGTTTTTCCTGCTGTTTATTTTTCTTCAACCTTCTCTTCTTTTGTATTTTTACTATTTTGGCCTCACGAGTGCCGAAGATTCCTCGATTCTCCTAGAGCTCCGTTTAGAATGGTAAAAGCTAATAATAAATCGCCCAGGTGCCGGTGCAGGGATGATTCATGACATCATATTACACCCCGCTGCCACTGTCCATGGCACGGCCTCACCTTGAATTAGGTGCTTGGAAGAATGCGCCACATTTCAGCTTAAAGCTTACTTGTGCCCGACGAAACACAGTTGCGTGTTTGATTTTAGAGTTGTCCTTCTTCTAGCCAGGTCGTAGACCAATGATGATGACGACATCAGCGCCTATCTCGCTAAATTACACAAGTCAAAGTTAATCAACCGATCCGATAGGTTTTAAAAAAGTAGATTTTTTAAAATCTGCATTTTATTTATTTATTTTCAGCTAACCCTTTCATCATATCAAAGCATAAAAATCTTCAATACTGCTAGGTATAATATATCGGATTAAGAGTGATGTCACATTATTTTTCTAATTACTCTCGGCAAGCCCTTTCATTTGATACCCATATTGTAGAAGTGCATAAATAATAACTATTCCACTAACTTGGATGGTCCACCATATTAGATTTCGAATATCGTCATACAGCTTATCGTGCACTATCATCCAAACTAAACGTCTATACAAAATTTCAGTTCAATCCATTAAAGATATCTACTTCAAAATTGAGCTCAAAGATTTCACCCGAACTAACATACATACATTGCATGTAAAATAAAAGTTTTTAATTAACATAAAAATACAATAAAATATTATAAATCGTGATCACTAAGATAAGTCAGAAGATGTTTATATTTCCAAACGACGCACTATTATCGGTGCTTGATCTCTATCTTCAAAGGCATCACGTTCTCCTTCTTCAATGAAATAAGATACTGTTTGAGATTCTGTGACATAAATGATTCTCTTCAATCTGAGTGTACGTACAGAAGATTTCCAAAACTTGAAAACAGCTCTTCTACACACTTTATTACAGTGATAAAAGACATATCTTTGACCGGGACCGGATGGAGACAGTAAAGCATGAGCATGAGTAGGTAGTTGCAGTGACACGTGGTAGGGCATCAGCAGTTGTATTATCTTTACCAGGATAATAAATTATGAATATAAATTATTTAAAAACAGGATAAATTGACAGATTTTTGATCAGTAATTAAGATAAAATATCTACTTATTAGGTAATATCACCATTTACTCGACGATGGCATATGCTTCTTTTTCTATCGTAGAATGATATTTTTCAGAATCTGATTGCGACCAGAAAAAGAAAGCGACTAGCCCATTCTGAGATAAAGTAGCTGCTAGGGCATGATCAGACGCATCACTTCCGACCGGAAAAGGAATGGTCTATCGCTTGTAGGCTGGCCATAACGATATCATTAACCAATATTTTTAATTTCTTCGAATCCGAAGTAGATTCAGTGCATTCTTCTGATAAAAAAAAATTAAAGTATACCGCCAATGGCTCCTTTTAATGTCTAGCGTCTGTATAAGGATTGACTTCGAAAACGACTACTTTCTTAGTTATATTTTCGGTCTTGTTTGCTCTCGAAATTCTTAAAAAACTTTTAGTTAAGTAAATTGACATATTAAAAGACAAACCAAGGAGTAATAGGGTAGACAACTATTCTTTAAGTTATATGACATAAACTTCTATAAAATAAAGTTGTTCTTATATAAAAATGAGGCTAGTATTTAATTAATAATAATAAATTCTTTATTGTACACCCCAAAAAAGAAATATAAAATACAAATATAAAAACATGTACAATAGGCGACCTTATCGCATTAAGATATTTCTTAAAATTAAAATTCACCTTGACTGCTTCGTTCTTTGTAGATTAAGGTATTTATGACGGAGAGTTTAAATTTCCTGGTTTAGCTTATAAACTCGGGACTGTATCTATGAAAAAATATAGAGGCTTACTATTTCTAAAAGACTTATGTAGGTTTGAAACGGAAGATTATTATGATAAGTCTCCTCTTGCTTCAGCTAAATAGTCAAACGTTAAATAAGATTACTTTAATTTACTTTTTTGAACATAACGAATTTGAACTTACGACCAATAATAAGAGTTGCCTAAGTGTGGAACAATACTTAAAGAATGTTAAAATTGTTATTTTAACTTCTTTTTCTTTAACAACACTGCTCAGCATGATTTTTTGCCGTTAATTCAATAATGTATTTTCGGTATCTGTCGTGTATACGTATCTAAAAAAAAGTAATAAAAAAATCTATTATGTCGAAATATCTAAAGAAACGATTAACATTAAATTTGTAAAAAAATGCGGTATATTGGAAATAAGTATTGTGATGGCTATTCTAACAAAAGCAAAACGTGATATTTTTAAGAACACGATACGGAGTTCGATTTCTCGTACATTTTCAACGGGATATTGGAAATTGTGACGATTTTTAAAGTTTATTTTCATACTAGCGGCCCGCTCGCGGCTTCGCCCGCTTAAAATTTATTGATTTAATAAGCGGAATTGATTGACAACTATAAATTAAATTAAAATTAAA
>DWAN01004866.1:0-11763 GCA_018230445.1 Heliconius hewitsoni
GGGGATCGAACCCACAACCAGTCGGTTTTACAGTCACACTTCGTGCCGCTGCGCTTCTACTGGCCTCGACTAATTTTAATGAATAGGCAATTTTTTTATTAAAAAAAATTATACATATTTTTAGTATTCGAGCAAAAATGAAATAATGTTATATAAAACTTTCTTTAAAACACAATTACTGCGGCAGGTAGGTAGCAGATTATTAATAATTTAACTGAAAGTTTACTTATTAATAATAGACTACCTATAATACTAATAGAAGAAACATCTCAGCTATTACTTATTTTAATATAAACAACTTACCGCCGGGCAAAGCTAACATTATTAAGTCGTTGGTTTACATCGTCGTCGTCCAGCTCCAGTTCTGTGGGCTGTGAAGCGAACGCGCAAGCAGACATCGACAGTCCCAATAGGGCTACCAGGAGCGCTCGTAATTTAACACGCATACAATCATTATTTTCAATACTTACTGAAGCGGCCTATGAGAAGTTAAAATATTTTAGTTAAATCATTTATATCACACTGTCGTCTTTGAAGTCGTCGTGGTGCAGGACACAAGCGTGTGACACGTGACGTTGGTGAGTTCGATTACCATTGGTGGGAATTAATGCATTAAATATTTTCATTTCCTGGCTCTGGTAACGATCCAAAACGCAAAGTGGAGTGGCGCCACTCAACATGCTATGGCTATATAATTCACCCGAGAGTACAGTGAATTATCAAAGTGTTTTAAGGAGGAAGGCAATGTCTTAACACTAGGCGCCCAGGTTCCCGATGTCTACATTGCTTTAGGCGGGATACTAAACTTTTTTACTACTTTACTAAACTATTTTTATTAGTTCTAAAATTATTTTCGTAAGTTTTTATATATTTAATTAGAAGCGCCAATAAATACTATTAGTATAGTAGTACTTTAGTTACTTCGTTTATTTGAAATCTTAGACTTGGAGACGTTCTTAGTACAATTTATTTATATTATCTGACCTGACGGGCACATTTTGGCAAGATACTCACTGCATAACCCAATACCGTGCCATCCATAAATTTCGTGATTTAGATAATTATTCTTTAAAATTTGACAACCTCCTCCTTTAATGTATGTAATCTATACCAAACATTACCACCTATTTACTGTTCGAAACTATGTCCAATCTAAAATCCCAAATAATGAAAGGGGGAGAGTTCCGCCAACACGCTCAACACGCAATGCTACAAGAACTCGGCGTAAAGTGGGGAATGGGAGGTTCTTAAGACTAGGTCCCCTCTGCCTACCCTGCTGTGTGCGGATACAGCGTGAAGCTATTTAATTTTTTTATGAGAGACTAAAAACACCTAATTGTAATAATAGATACGTATATAGGTCGCTTGGTGGTATAGTACCTACACTCACCATATTCGTATTATTCTCATGTTTCCGTCTTATGCTTTCGAGTAAATGTGAATCGCTTTCTGTTTCCATATCTCCAAAAATATTATTTTTTATGTCAAGTTTATAGAAAATATCTAGTTTGTTTATTCCATGAAAGATGTATGAAGCATGAGCGGCGAGGTTAAATAATATTATAACATTGTAACAAATAGCAGTATCGTTTGATGGCCACTGGCGTTTGGAGTAATTCACTTTTTAAATTTTTGACTTATGTCAGTCAGTAATTCAAATATAATATAGATTAAATGAGATTTAGTGCGTAGGTTTAAAAGATTGAGATTTTATATATTTTCTACTTAATTTTGTGTCAATTAAATGATAGAAATACTGCAATATTCCATCCACGACAAGCGTTATATGCGGGGGCGCACCAGTGCGTCGCCGGCGGCGTTGAGGACCGCCACCCAACACGCCATGTCAGCAGCAGCAGAAAGTGGAGAATGGAGCTACAAATAGCTACGTGGAATGTAAGAGAAAGGTCGAACATTGAACATGAAGATGTGATGCATGATAGATTTTAATGTTAGCAGTCGACGAGGCGAAATAAGTACGCCGACACCGTTGCGTTTGTCTCTCCATTCTTTCTTGCTACACTGCCAAGATTAAAGAATGAAGCTAAAAACAATGTCTGTTTTTAATTAACGAATACTTTTATATATATTAGGTATTTTTTTTAATATTTTAAAACTTTCAAGTTACGCAAATTTCTACAATATCTTCATAATTTTTCTAGTTATGCTGCAAAAATGGGTAACGGCACAAAATATACAAAAAATAAATCATATTATATTACTACATTATATATGAATAAATTATATTTAAATAGTCATTATTAGTGTTAAAATTCATATTACTATTAAACTCTATCACAGTACAGTGGGGAACGGAGTGTCTTAACACTAGGTTTCCTCTGCCTACTCTGCTGTGTGCGGGATACAGCGTTAAGCTGATTTTTTCTACCACAGTGTCAATAAGAATAAAAACGAATATCATGTATTAATGATAAAATGATTTGGTATATTATTTAAAGATCACATATGCACAAATGTTTTCTGAATACACAAAATCCCTGTAACCAATTGAACGTCATTAAAATAATTGCAGTAAGCTTCTGAACAAAATTGGTTAAACTTCTTAAGTCGATTTGGAGTAACAAATACAATGCATTGAGGACCTTCAAACACACGACGACTAACTGGCCTGCCAAGTAAGGTAGAAACAGGGAGGGGTTCTCCTGAAAATAGTTATTATTTATATTATTTATCGATAAAAGTATGAAGTGAAATTGTTTCACGTGTTAGGCTAGGTCTTAACGCTAGGTTCCCTCTGCATACCCTGCTGAGTGCGGGATATAGCGTGAAGCAGATTTTTTTTTCAATATATTACGACACACACATCAGTGTCGGAAATTAACGCCGCGCTTTTGATTCGGTACTAGAGCGAAGGAATTAAAATATTAATCAATCATAATTTATTTCCCTGAGTGGATTACGAACCCATAACCCTCACGTTACAGTCACAATGTGCCCCTGCACCACGACGGCCTTAAAAATAAGTTTCAAAATAAATTAGTGAGTACTGAATATATTAAAATGTCATTAAAGTCAAATCTCACGGTAACACATCCAGCCAGGAGACAACTGTATTGAAAAAATCCTATAGAAATGGCAATAATTCTGAGATCATGTACGATCATCTTATTACGATTATTCTTATTGAATTCGTCTGATAACTCGATCGTCAGTGGCAGCTTACCAACATTATGTATTAGTTTATGGATGTTTATAAACTGCAATAAGTTCTAAATATAATAATAATACTTTCTTTTTAATTTTACTTTAATAAATGTATTTATTCATGGGGATAAGATCTTTAATTTTCATGATTGTTGCACATTTTAAATGAAACTATTTAACCGTAGGTATATTTTGTATTATTATACAGCTTCACACTGTATTTCGCACACAGCAGGGAAGGCAGAGGGAACCTAGTGTCTTAAACACTCCGTTCATCCAGATCTGCCGCGTTTTGCCTCTACACCAGAGCGAAGAAATGGAAATATGAGTTTAAATAAATATTTCATTTCCTCGAGTGGGGATCGAATCCACAACCAGTCGCGTTTACAGTCACACTTTGTGCCTCTCCGCCACGACCGGCGTCAGTATTATTATACGTTTTTGAAATAATCCGGTTAAATAGTTTCATATAAACTTCATGGTTCCTACTTGTTAGTAGAATTAAGTTGATGTTATAAAAGTGATATTTAAATAAATATATGCAATAATTCATACATTTTGATGAAATTAATAAATTCTAGTTAAAATATTTCCCACGTACCAATCCTAGAGCACTATAAATGTAAGTATAAGGAACACTAATAATAAATGTAGGATGTCGGCAAAACGACCTAGTTCTGCTGAAATACGGTTTCAAAATAGAACTTAATATAATAACAAAAGGTATTTTCATTTCAAATTTAAAACGTATAAATTTTATTGTGTTTATTTATTTACATTCATGACATCTTGAATTCTTTCAGTAATTAACCATAGATAAAAAAATGAAAACATGAGGCTTTTTTTTAATTTATGGCCTGATTTTGTAATGACAGGCGCAAAATAATCTGCCAGTGTAACATCAGTTTTTAATATAAAATCTACAACAGTTTTTTATGGAGAAAAAAAAATAATGCTATTCTATTGATATCATAAACATTAATGTCGATAAAAAATAAAAAGCTCAAAAATATTCAAGTTGTTTAATTTCATGCTGTATCACGTATTGTGGAGAATCTACTGTTAAGACAGTGGCGGAACTCAACGTCGCGCTTTATCTTGTCACCAGAGCCGGGAAATGAAAATATAATTTCCAATGCTATTTATATGAAAAATCATATCTCAGGAATACTACTAACATTTACAAAAATAAAAGCAATTTAATTTTAATATTCTTTATTATGATGTAACAATATAATATAATATACACAATTTTTTTGCTTCAGACCTTATATGACTATACAAAGCTTCTAAAATGGAATAATAAGTGCATTCAAAAGGCACATAACATTTTTAGTAAAATTTAATAGATATTAGAATATTTCTTAATATCTAATTTCAAAATATATCACAGTGCATAGACCAAGCTCTTTAAGTGATTATTTTTTCTATACAAAAAAATACAGCATATGAATTTCTTTGGACTTTTTGGTAATAAAAAAAAATACTTTGGTTAGAGCGTTAGGACGTGTGTTATTTAAAGATACATCTTTTCATCTTTAAATTATATTCAAATATTAAATATGAATTTTAATATAATAAAATTTAAGTAGTTTTTGATATGTTTCTGATAATTACAATTGTACATAGCGTTTGTATAAGTGTATATTTAAAATAGTATTATATTCTAAAAACTAAGTAAATACTCTACCCATATTTAAAAGTCAAAACTTTTCCAATGAATTCCCATACAATTTGTATAATAACGAGTACTAAATGTTAATAAGTAAAAATTCTCATCTTTTTAAATTGCAAATACGCTAATAATAGCAAACTCCATATAATTCATGTTTCATAAGCACATTTCCTTATTCCTTAATTATTAAAACAATATAGAAAAAATGTAAATAATTTTTGTTAGTACATTTATGTTTGGTTATCATGACATTTCATTTATTTAGTATAATAATTTGAAGAATATTATTTACTATGAATTAGTATTAGTCACTTTTATTTGTTATATTTTTTTTATATTAACACAGAACAATAAAATATAGCTAAATATATTTAAAAAAAAAAAACAATTGAAATCGAAATAATACTAAAGACACGCCATTTAACAATTGGCTTGTAGTAAGATCATAATAATTGTGACCAAGTTTGTTAAAACTCCACTTAAACTTCATTTAATAAATGAAAAATATATTAAGTTTTTTATTAACTACGATTATAACTGACGGTTTAAATTGTATAACAATAGTAATTCAAAATAACTCCCAAGAATATTACTATTGATACGTATGGGCCATAGGGCCATTTACAATACAAATCTGACACCTTGACATTGTTCACATATAGCACGCACTTTATTAGGATACAAGCTACGCCTCTTATCTAACTCCGTATCGATGAAATCTAAAAATTTCTCCTTAAACTGCAAAATCGTTTCTTGCCTCACGCGGCCATCTTGAAAAAACTCTTTCAAAACAAATATTATACCGTTATCTGTATCGCGACATTCACCCAGCGGCCTATTGTGTTTCATATAATTGAATAGAAACCTTACAATTTGTTCAACTAAATCTTGTTCTAGACTGAAAAGCCTCAATCTGGCTATTTCATCGGGTAGTAAAGCGCTTAGAATATTAAACGCTACAGTCATCAAATTAGCATGGACTTCTTGGCTCAAGTTTTCAAGCAATAAAGCGATGTTTTCAGCACCCGAAGCGCTCACTCTCAATAATAGACTTCCAATTCTTATTATTTCACCAGGATGTATACCAACTAGCATACCAGTCTCTTCTTGGTCAATATTATTATAATTGGCTACGGATGTTGGTAAAACTCTTGTGGGAGCATTCCTAGAAGTGATGGCAGCAGGTCCAATGGATGTGAACAGATCTGATCTACCCTCGGAGCCCATTGCGTACAAGTCTGATGGATTAAATTTATGTACAGCGTTCAAATTGACCTGACCGTCAGCCGTCATGGATATTCTGAGTTTATAGTTATTTATATCCTTGTTAATTCTTAGGGCATCCGCGAAGAATTGATCTTTATTTGCTATGTTCTTTATGCCTTTTATGACTTCGGTGTTGCCGAGCACGGTGCCTTGTATTCTGCGGGTTTCGGCATTGATTTTGTCGAATATTTTGCTGAAAGTATGATTAATTTATTAATAGTGTTTTGTTTTTCAATTTCAATTGACAAAATAAATAAATTTACATTCGTCAATATATATTTACAAAAAAGTATGAACTTTTTGAAAGAACGAAAGACTGTTATTAACAACTATAAAATATGACCGTTACCATATTACAGTATTATAGTAATTTAGGAACAAAGATCATTCATCTTTCAGGTCGTCGTGGCACAGAAGTACAATTTTCTTTCTCATTTCGGTAACGAGGCAAAGAGCGGCGTTGATGTTCAGCCACTCAACACACAATGATAGTGGCGAACGGAATGTTTTAACAGTTAACACTAAGTTCCCAGGTTCCCTCTGCGTACGCTACTGTGTGTGGGATGCAGTGTGAATAATTAATATATATATATCTTACCGATGGCGATTACTCCTCAATGTGCTCCTATAATCGTTTATGGTGCTGGCTTGAGCATCTTCAATGATCTGTTGAGCAGTTCTGTTAGAGAAGGCCGCTTGACAGAAGAATAATGTTGCTGCCGAGAACTGGAATAGCTCCAGTGTTGAAGGTGTCTCACCATGTTTATGATACTGTAATAATATGGAGAATAAATTTTAATTCATGAGTATTAAATCTAGAATTTTCTTAGTAATTTTTACAGAGTTTTAATTGATTACAGAATAAAATTAATAAATAAAAATATGAGATAGCTGGTTGACTATAATGATGAAAAATTGAATCAGGTTCACGCTATACACCAATCAGCAGGGTACACAGAGGGAAGTGTTAAGACACTCCGCTCGCCACTTTCCGTCAAATTCTGGAGGCATTGCGTGTTGAGTGGTGGAATTCTCGAAGCGAAGAAATTAAAATATAAATGTAAATAAATATTTCATCTCCTCGAGTGGGGAACGAACCGACAACCAGACAGTTTACAGGCACACTTTGTGCCCCTGCGCCACGACTGCCCTCAATTAATTATTTTGTTTGAAAACAAATCAATTTTTCATTTATGGAAGAAAATATTTTGTTTTAATTGTATTATGCTTTTATAGAGTAGTTAAAACTGTGGTTTCATTTAAAGTGGTGATGACAAAATCACTCTGTATATACGCATTCATTACTTTCAAATCTCAAATTAGACAAAATAGGAAGCACTAGCTACAACAAACCTTCAGTATTATATGGACCAAGCTGTTGATAACGCCTGCCCCGCCGGTCAATAAGTTGGCGTGTCGTAGGACTTCAACTGAAGTCGCCAGTACCTGACCAGCCTATAATAATAATTTATATTATAAATAAAAAAAATATAATTAAAAAAAGTAAGAAATGTTATAGATAGATTAATCTATATATTAATATGTATAAGTAAACTTAACACCAGACGGCGGCTGAGGCCAGTCGTGGCGCAGCGGCACGAAGTGTGACTGTAAAATCGACTGGGTGTGGGTTCGACCCCCACTCGAGGGTTTGAAATATTTACTTAAATTTATATTTCTATTTTTTTCGGTCTGGTGTCGAGGCTAAGCGCGGCGTTGAGCTCACTCGAAACGCAATGCCTCCAGAATTCGGCAGAAAGTGGGGAACGGAGTGTCTTAACACTAGGTTCCCTCTCCCTACCCTGCTGTGTGCGGGATACAGCGTGAAGCTGATGATGATGATGATGATAAACCTAACACACACATATAATATGACAATATATACTTTGCAATGGCAATGTTAATTATCTATACTTACCTAAATATCTATAAAATCGGTGTATGTAGATGGGAGATATATAAGAAAAATGTTATTGGGACCTTTATTAATGTAATACAACGAAAACAATATTTTTTTATAAAATGTTTGTCTGTGCGTTTGTTCACCCTAATCTCGAAATCGGCTTAACCGATTTGAATGAAGTTTGCACTGTTGGATTTTGGCAAGCTTTCTTTAACATATAGGGTTTGTTTTAGTACTATCGGTTCATAAACTAAAGTTATATCAATTTAAAGTACTTAGATCAAAAATTTGCTAATTACTATAACAGTTATCTTATATTACTAAGAGTCTTATTTTACTTTTCTATTGAATATATGTGTTAAATATATTAATTAGATCTCGAAAAAAAAACTTATGAAATGATTTTTTTTTATTCTCATACAAAAAAATAAATTCGCCCATTTTTATCTTTAAGGACTGTTTGAATCCTAAAGAAATGTGCTGTTTCTCATTGATTGGCATGCCATATCCAGAACCCAACTTCTAAAGAATAAAAAAAAATGTTGAGGCCAGTCGTGGCGCAGAGGCACAAAGTGTGTAAAATCGATTGTTTCTGGGTTCAATCTCCACTCAAAGAAGTGAAATATTTATTTACAATTCTTCGCTCTGGAGTCAAGGCAAAGCGCGGAGCTGAGTTCCGCCACTCAACACGTAATGCCTCCAGAACGCGGCGGAAAGTGGGGAACGCAGTGTCTTAAAACTAGCCAGAGGGATCTGGCTTAAGTTTGCGGGCTTCTGCACTTATTTTGTATAAAAGGAATTGCAAATATAAATTGAAAATAGTTTTTCGTAATTCATAAATTTTCTTTCGATTTTTTATTTTATTTGCACTATAAGCTTCTTGCCAAATTCTAGTCTTGACAGATAAAAGTGACTGAGTTTCCTTTTTTTCTGTTAAAATACAATACCTAAGAAAAACTTACTTTAGTAACATTAGTCCCAGCTGCTGCAGATTTGGCTAACAAAGTGCTTGCTGCGCCGGCGGTCAGACCCACACTGGAGGCAGCTATATTCAACCAGCTGTTTCGTGCTTCGGCATCCGTTGGACTAATAGTCTTAAAGGTAAGATTTATTAAATTTAAAGTAGAATTATAGAAAAGATGTAAGACAATTGGTAGAATAACAGAAAAGATATAATAAAGTTGGTAGAATGAGTCGAAGTGTTTTGTTATCATGATATATAAAATAGTTAAATTGAATAAAAGGATCCGGTTTTTATTCTTTTTCTATCTTCAAAAATGTCTGAGATATTTATCCTCAGATAAAGGATCTTGACAGACAGATAGACATACAATAGTGATCTTATAAGGGTTCCTATTTTCCTTAAGAAGTATGGGCATTTATTTTAGTGAGCCAATGGTTATCATGTTTGCAAATAAAAACTAAGTGTGCAAATTATTATTTTGTATAAAATAACTTTACTTTGAGTCAGATTAATGTTTAAATTATTTTTATTTCAATAATTTACTAAAATGCTCCATTTTAGCAATGAAATGTGTGAAATCAAAAGACAAATTCAGAATGGAATGGTTAATGCGCTTATTTCAAAATTAAAATAATTAAAAATATATATATACATCTTTATCATTAGAAATAAGTAATACAGTACTTGAGTATACAGTATTTAAGTGATTTAGTTAGTTAAATAGCTGATAAGACCAGTAATTTCAAGAAGAGATTTATCTTTAGTTACTTGATATTTCTAACAAATAGGCAAATGCTAAGATCAAGACAAGTATCAAAATATTTTTAAAATTATTTTATCATTTTTTTATTCCAATCACCTGTTCATGCACTCTCCTATCATGAAGATGCAACGATGATCTGACAAGCCCATATATGCCTGTAGCAACAGTGGCCACAGTAGCTCCTATCAATACAGCTGGCCCCACTGGTGTGAATGCGGCCACCCCAAGTACTCCCACTGCGCCCAGTGAGGCCACTGTATTTGCCGTGTCCACTGAACTTAGGACCCTGGCCTTGATGCCTAGTGAAGGTGTTGGAGAGACCGTGAGTTTAACCAAACATGTATCTTGCCCCTGAAAAGTAATAATCTTGTTTGATTTACATTGTATCCAGAGTAGGCAGAATGAGCCTAGTGTCAAGACATACCTTTTCCAACTTTTTGCCTTATTTTCGAGACATTGTGTGTCATGTTACCAGAGGGAGGAAATGACAATGATCCACTCCCTACAATGGTTGTCCTTTCTCTGCTCTGGCATGACAAAGTACAATTCAATTGTGCAACTCTTTACCTCAATGTTTAAACTTAGTTGATAAACAAAGATTAGTGTCTTAGCACTAGACTCTACAATGAAAAGGTTAAACCATGTGTTATATGTACTAAAAATATATATGTCTTTATTCACACAAATTGTCAGTTATAAAAGAAATATATGATCATTGTGAATAAATAAACTTTACTTATTCAAAACTGGTGAACAATACAAAGCAATATGTAATAAAAAATAAACAACAGTAATTATTTTTAGCTTCACGCTGTATCCCACATAGTCAGCAGGAATTTGAGAACCTAATATTGAAGCATTTCTGGTTCCCGATTGAATAAATTCTGTAGCCAATGTGTGTTGAGTAGAGAAACACAATCTGCTTTCCCTCATTACTAGTGCAAGGAAATAAAAATATTCAATAACACCACAACTTTTTAAGTATAATAAGTTCTCTTTAAAATATAGGGAACAAATAAAGAGAGTCTTGTGCCGAGATACTCTATTAATCATTTAATCAAGTGACAGACATTCTGTGCTTAGATAGCTTTGCCTCATCAGATGTTTTGCAGCAGAATAACTATGGTTATTCCATTTATATTAACCACAATTAAAGAACCAATCCTACAAATATAAAGTCTACAGAAAAAAGCTATCATTTTGCACCTCCTAATGGCTTCAATAATAGTTAAAAACATAAATATTGTTAATTTAAATTATACCTCAACCAAAACTCCTTGATATTCACCATTTTCTGGCACAACTATAACACACTTTGGTAATCTATTATTTGTTAGATATGATTGCCAATTGTGGTACACTCGGGCATCTTCATCTATGAACACCTTGCAAGGTTTGGCTGTAAAAGACGAAATATTTGATTAAATTTTGGATATCACAAATAGCAGAGTAAAAGATGGAACCTATTTAAGACATTTTATTGCCTATGTTCCTCTCACATTACCAGAGTGTTGAAAAGAAAATAATTCAGTTTAAATGATAGTTGTAAAACTAAATAAATAAACAAAAACATACCATCAACCATAGTAGGAATGCATTTTCTAACACAGAAGACTGCTGTATACCACATAATAATATCATTTCTTTGATGTAAATCCACCCAATAGTTTGATGGTTCAATCCGATAAAATGGTACAGGATGTGGTTTTGCACACACAATAAGTATGACAGACAAGTAGATATCTGTATCATTTTGAGCATATTTACCTGATGAAAAGAAAAATATAAATTAGATTGATAAGAACTTAAGTGTATATTATAGCTATTTCAAATTTTGGTATCAGTAATATGCACTACATAATTTTCTTGTTTGCTTAACATAATTTTAATTATATTAATTTATTGCATATATGTAGCAAACAATCGCTTCTTCTTCTCTTTCTATAATAAAAACATAAAAATAATAAATTATAATAAATTAGCTTCACGCTGTATCCCGCACACAGCAGGGTAGGCAGAGGGAACCT
>DWAN01004867.1:0-11763 GCA_018230445.1 Heliconius hewitsoni
TATATATATATATATATATATATATATATATATATATATATATATATATAGTACCTTTCCTTTTCGCCGAGTTCTGGAGGAATCGCCAGTTAAGTAGCGGAACTTAAGGATGCGCCTCGTTACCAGAGTGAAGAAATGAAAATATAAAATAATTCATTTCTTCTAGTGGGAATTAAAACCACGACCTGTTTCGTTTATAGTCGCATGTCTGTGACGGTCGCCGCAACTGGCAATATGTTATTTTGATGTATGTAGATTAACTGTTCAATTTGAAATACGAAAAATCAACATTATTATTTTTAAAGTGTTATTCCATACTTAGGAAAGAAAAATGCTTAATTAAGAAAGCGGTAATATAAAATATCTTAATAAGTATCAAAATGATTGTTTGAGACTCCCATAAGCCTACATTTGTATCGCAAACCCCAGGTGCTACTTCGAGATCGTCATCCTGCAACGCGATGGGCTTCCACATAGTAAATCCATGAAGTACGGCTATGAAATTTCTTTGCTTATCATAGGCTATTAGTCACTTTATCTATTTAGAGAGCTTGCATACATGATGACGGCACCTAAATCCAACTTTTCATTAATAGGATAGTGCTATTAAAACTTATTCCATCTTAGTAAGCTAAGATTAGTAGAGAATTTAGTATTACCAATAATATAATTGTAAATGTTCACTTCAAATATAATTCGCTATTATTATATTAAATTTACTATATAAAATATTTTTTTAATAGTTTTATTTAAAATCTTTCACTGTTTCATTATCGTCTCTTGCATTACAATATGGGTAAATTTGTTACAACAAAGGTATCAAAAAGACGAAATTAAAATCTATAAAGTACAAATAACCAAAAATCTACATAGAAATAGTAATAAAAAAGTTTATTTTCTTAAACTTTGAACGCAGTGGCTGACATTGAATCGCATCTAGGATCATTTCCACTGTCCACACATCCCGCAGTCGCGTGCTATGCCTCTTTCAGGACGCACGCTCGCGCCTCCCTCCTGAAACTTCTACGAAGATATAAGTGATAAATAATTATATATACTGGACTATAAATTAATTAAATTAATTCTAATCTATAATTGTACGAGATCAAAGATTTGAGGTAAGCTTTGTATATTTAATTAAGTTTATTTATATAATTTAATTAATTTATTTATTTAGATAATGATAGCATTTAAAATTTATTTAATAATTATAAATATTATATTTAAAAATTTATTATAACAGATACATACAAAATAGGACCATTTTAAATAGGTCTTCTAAATGTGGAAAATGCAATTATAACGTCTTGCATCTTTTAAATTTTTGAGTTTACAGACAAATTATATGTCTACATAATAAAAAAAATCCAAATTTTAAGTAAATATTCCATATACAGGGTGTTACCATGCTATTGTTTACTATGTATCGCGTACTGCGCAGTGGCATTTGGTTTCTATATAATGCAATAGAGACAATCAAGTCTTAGATCACTTCTAGTGTTTTTAATTACTTAAATCATTCTAATTAATACACGAAGATGTATGTAAGATTGTATTTTATTTTGATACAAATATTAAGAAAATAAAATAAATAAATTTATAAATAAAGGACATACGAGTGTTAAATCTTGGATTATTTATTTAAATTTTATAAATGAATGCAATATACAAAATGAATATTAGGAAATCACTCCTCTTTTAAATCTTCCAACTTGCACTCGTAAACATTTTTTGTAGCTTTGTAGCATAAAGACAAACGTCTTCATGTTGTATCCCCCGTAGTAGAGTAGGCAAAAGAAAGAATAGGTTCTTTCTTTTGCCACTAGGGTGTCAAGGCACTGTTAAAATTTTTCTTCTGAGACTCTTTCTGCTCATATATGAGACATTGTGTTGAGTGGCGCAACTTACGCCGCACTTTACCAAACGTTACCTGGTAACGTTTGGTAAAGTGCGGCGGCGGAGCGAGGAAATGAAAATATTAAATATTTCTTTCCCCCGAGTGGGAATCGAACTCATAATCGTCACATTTACAGTTGCACGCTTGTGACAACTGTCATGACAGCCTCAATATTAGTTTTCAATTTATTTGATTTGATTAAACAAAACGTGACAATGATATGAACTTGAAACTAGCGTACAGGCAGATAAACATTTTATTAGGAACTTTCTGTCATATTTAAAAAAAAATACTTAAATTATATTTAGCTGTTTAATTGATAGAAAGTAAATAGTAAAACATTATTTTATTAAAAACTCGCCTACCCATGTGCGTGGAATTTGACCAATACTATAACAAGAATGGTCGTAGGCCTCAAGGGACTTCATTATTTTTATAAACAAACTTTGCCCTGATGACAACGGAGAACCAGGAAAAATATTGAATGTTAAGAAAATAAATATTTGAAAACAATTGTGTATAATCCTACATATGAATATCAGTAATTTTATAAGCATATCTATACAAACAATTGCCTAGTTTGCCATAACAAAATATATACATAAACGTCGTTGTAAAGGTTATGGGTTATTACCAAAAGCTCATTAAACTGAAGAAAAACCACTTCAAGGCGAGTAAACTTTCGCGGTTTGACTTCATCGCTCCGATTAAAAAAAAGATTTTGTTCCCCTTAAGACGTTTAGGACATGATATAAGCACTACATATAATTATGTATACAAAATATTTACGTTATTTAGTGATTGATAAACAACGCACAACCGAATGTACGCAACGTAGAACGTTGAAATTTGGCAGAAAAATTATTTAATCAGAGCGGGTAGTCGAAAATTATTTAAATATCTATAATAGGTATCTGCACTCACTGTGTATCAGTTACTCATCTTGAATGAGAATCGAGCTCACATCTATCACAGCTACAGTAAGACCCTAAGAACTTTCACTGCGCAACGATGGCCTTTAAATTAAATGTACAATTTTTTTTACCCCAAGAATGTAATGAAAAAATAGTAAGATTACTCAAAATCCCACCAGGATCATGAATAATTAAAGTTATCCAAATAAGATTTAAAAGGTGTGACGACTGTATTAACGTTTTAAATTGCAAATGTGGTACTTCATGTAAAACTAGGACCTATCTTTAGGTTGAGACTTTATGAGTAAGTACTAGGTAGTGGCCGCTTGCAGCTTCGTTTGCAAGAACTATAAACACCTGCTTTTTGTACTATACGTTTGATATTTTTGTATGATATATTTTTTATGTCATACAAAAATATCCTGTATATATTTTATGTTTAAATTAAATACTTTTCTCTTTTGTTATATTCCTTATAGTAACAAAACAACCAATCGTAAAATACAGTGTAACTAAAATGTAGAGTTTGTAAAGCTAGGGCTTGTAGAGCTCTCACTGTCAAGTGGTGGGGAGTCATGCTTGGTAGAGAGATGTACTGGACTGCCATGGTCTCCTTCAGCGATTCTGTTGTGGCTTTGAAACAAAGCAGATGCGCGAACCTAAATACAGGCCCATTTCGCCGTCGTAGGGGTAGGAGAAGGCAGTACGGGCATCTTCAACTTCCCTTACCCTAGCGGAGCTACCCATGGAGGCTGCGGGTTTCATACTATAAAACATGCTGAAGACGGCGGTGGCTTTCAATAGACGGACCTTCCATAGAAGCGTCGTTGAGGCATGCGCGAGCGATTCTGCGGTGTCTCCACTCAGATGAGTGCCGGTTTCACTAGGTTTTCATTCTCCGGTGAGTCCACAGTACTGTTGGTCCGTATAGCACATTTGAAATGCGCACGAGCAGTCTGTGTATACTGCATTTCCCAGTGCCAATAAAAAACATGTAGAGTTAGAACCTATGCTCTATATGAGATCTGGTAGCTTCTTTTTTTAAATGGAAATGTTTTTGGTAGGAGTATTTTCACTGTATCAAATGTATTATATTTTAGTCTTTTTATTTTTTTTCTACATATCGAGATTCTTAAAGCTGTTTCTTAAATTTTGAGTACCTCTAATCATATCTTTTAAATTAAGTTTTTTAAAGTTTAATTTAAAAAAAAAACAACTTTTTTAATACTCAGCTCTGGCAAGACGAAGCGCAGTGTTGAGTTCCGCCAGTTGATGTGTATCAATCCTTAATTGTAACTAAAACTTTTAACCATTGCCTTAATTATGTCACGACTTCTTTATGTTTAACGTAGTATTTTATCATAATTTAGTTGACATATGAAACTGGCAAATATCTTGCCACATTATATTATCATACAAATTCTAAAAGAAAATTATTAAAATTATTAGTTTTAAAAATATTAACAGTATTTTAACATATTTGATGCATAAAATACCATACAACCTAATAAAGTTTTCCATTTAATAATTATGTAGTTACCTGGTATACTCGTACGTGGGCGATTTTCGATACAAAAATGACGCGTGGGAGTTTCCTTTTACTGTGTGTTAGTGTATCCTGTATCTGTACTTTAATTTTAATATATATAAAATATAAAATAACTCTAATTAATATAAGTTTGCACAAGCGTGTGACTATAAACGTCTCAGTTATGGGTTCGTAATTTGCTCGTTCTAGTAGTAAGGCAAATCTTAGGGTTAAGATCTGCCACACAGCACGCAATGCCTCAAAAATTTGGTGGAAGGTATCAATAGGGTCCCTCTGGGTACCTTGCTATATGAAGAATACAGCGTGAAGTTAAAATAAAATTTACAGCATTAGCAGTACTAGTATAATCAATGCGAATTTGGAAGTGGCGTTCTTAGGCCTTAAGGTCTCATGTCCCAGGTACTGTTCCGATTATTCTCCGCGATAACGCGATGCGCAATCGCACGTTAAGTACATGGAATGCTAAAATAAAGTACGTAAAACTAACATGAATTAGTATTAAAGGTCAATATGTGACTGCGTGGGTGGTGTAATAAATATATTATCGTGTAATTATATGGGTTAATCACATTTATGTGAACTAACAAAATGTCACATTTACTAAAAGTGTATGTAAACGAGTAGTTTAAGGTAAGCTAACAGGTGTCTGTCGTGTCGGGTAGGTCAATCGTGATGCAGATTCACGAGCGTGCGACTGTAAATGCGGTTCGATTCCCACTGGAGGAGATGAAATATTTCTTTTTTTTTCCAACTTTTTGCTCTGCCAACGAGGAAAAAGCGCAGCGTCGGGTGATGCCACTGGATACGTAAAGCCTGCAGAATTCGGCGGAATGTGGAGAACTGAAGTGTCCCAATGGGAACGAAGTGTCTTATCACTCGATTCCTAGGTTCATTCAGTTTACCCTGCTATGTGCGGGATACAGCATGAAATTAACGAATACCATACCATATTTCAAATTTCAAATAGCAATAGTTCTAGATAGCTTACAATGAAAGAAAATATTTATAAAAATACAAAAATAGAAAAACTATAAATTAAGAATTGCGTAGTGAGTATATATGATACTAAAATACAATACTTGAAAGCTTGATATCTTGGATGTTTTATAATATGCCGGTATTACAATTTTTCTAAATTTATATAGAATGCGTTAGTGGTAACCTGGGACATATGCTTTTTGGTAATAGTCCTATAAGTACCTAGATATCAAGAAAAATTCAAGAAACATGTAAGTCCTTATTTTGAATAAAATTTGACTTTGACTTTAACAAAAAAAAAAGATTTTTTTTAAGTCAGTTCACAAATTATGTAAAAATCGGGGGTCATACATAAAAAAATATCGTCGAACAGAGAACCTTCTCTTTTTCTCAAATCAGTTAATAAAAGTAACTACAGGATTAATTAAACGTTTATTTAATTGTATTCTGATTTTTTTTTAAAATAAAATAAAATCTGATTTTTACAATAACTTAAAATCATCTTACTAAATAGTTTTATAAAACTAATGAATTAATTTAAAACTGTTTTTCATCATATACTTTCAGCCATGGGTGCCTTTTAGTATGAATGAAACATGTAAGTGCGAGACATACCGACGTCTGATAAATGAATCGAGATCAGAAACTGGGTGTAAAAATTTATCAGTTTCTTTTACAGTTAATTTAAGCCTCTACGTTACGTTTACGTTACAATATATGTGACACATATCTAGGGTAGTCACTCACGACGTATGGATGGATATGGATGTATTTAGCTATAGTTATATATAAAATAACCTTTTATATAGCAAGACGACAAATTCTTTCAAGGAAAGACAATAAGTTCTTTTGAAAAAAAAATAAAATTTAAAAACATGTAAATAGTTGATGATGAGATGATCTGTAAATTAGTGATTTTAAAAAAGCCCGCTAAATTTCTTGCGCCGGTTCTACTAAGGTCTAAGGCAGTAACTTTAGTACACCCTTTTTAAAAAGAAAAAAAATTACATTTTTAATAATCAATTAAGAACAAAAAAGGCACGGACAACAAAAGTCTGTGGCGCATAACAATTCAACTATTAAAAAAAAAATTTTAGTACACCAGTGGAAGATTATGTGACGTTCATAAAATAAAGCATAGGTATCACTTTATTTTTTGAAAAAAAAAAAAACTTTAATCTGTGCCACAATAGCTTTCTTAATAAAAGTTTACACTAAAACCTCTTAACCCTAAAAATTGCAAATTAAAAAAAAACGCTATTAAATTTGACGTAACTGAATTTGAGGCACAAGCGTGTCACTGTTAAGGCAGAGGTTGTATGTTCGATTCACGCTTGGGAAAATAATTTATTTACATTTTTATTTTTTCGCTCTTTTTTTGGTCTGGTAGAAACTAAAAGCCACTTAACACGCAACGCATCGAGTTTTCGGCCGAAAGTAGTGAACGGTACGTTTTAACACTAGGTTCCCTGCTATATGCGGGGCCGGGACCCATTTTTATGAACATGAAACTGAAAAGAAATTGCCTTAAGAAAATAACTTAGAGAAAATAAAAAGATAAACAAACTGATACCTGAAGTATATCAATTTCTCATTGCAGTAAATACTATCCCCAAGGCCAAAGCAAAGCTGTAAAGTAAACATTGAATAAGACAACGAGTTGAAGCTTAACTGGGAAAATTCAACTTACTGAGGGACGTCTACAATATTACTTCTATACAATATTACCTTGTAATATCATGAAATAAAGAAAGCAATTTCAAATTTCAATAAGAATGCACTTGGACTTCATTAGCTTAGATAAGTTTATTACAGATCTATGAAATTGGACAGAAAATATTATTTTTTAGGGTTGGCTACCTCAAAAGGTAAAAACGAAACCCTTATAGGATCCGTTGATCTCCTTTGAACTCTAGATCGCGTCGAGGTATCCACTTGAAATGAATATCAAATATAAATCTACAGATCATTGGAACGCAGAACATATTAAGCTTCTAAGTCAATGGAATCAGAAGATACGATCATTTATGATTTTTTTTTGTTATATTTCATATGAAATTCGCCGCGTAGTCAAAACCTATAGGATACTATTCCCGTGGAGCTTCAGGTTTCCGGTGCTCACCCTATATATAGGATACAGCTTAAAAAAATAACTTATAAAAATAGTACTATAGAGCCTCTACTATGGAGGTTGCCCTACGAAGGCGAATTCAACATTCAAATAATAAAGCTGTTTGGGGACTTTATTTGACTTTTTAAGTGCAATCAGGTTCAGGATATTGAATCTTTAATTAAACAGTTAAAGTAGATTTTTTTTGTTTCACTTGAATATTAGATTGTTCAATACCTTCATTTACATTATTATTAATTTACAACTGTTTTGATCTATTGTAACTAACTTAAAGAAGAAATTATAAGATGCATAAATTATTTTGAAACCATTGTGGCGAAGTGGGATAGCGTCTAACTGTAGGCGATGGTTATAGGTTCCAGTCCAAGTCCAAGAACGTTTGTACTTTTTTTCCGCAATGTTTCCAAAATTGTGCTTAAAGTGGAGAACGGAGTGACTTAACACTATATTCCCTTCTACCCACTCTGCTATGCAGGAGAAAGCTTTTTAAATAGTGTTCTTTTTTTTGTAATAGCCTATATTATCTGTCTATGTTACAGACATGTATCTGAATAACTAGTTATAATTTTTTAATTTATTTATTTTTGTAAAAGAAATAAATGGATAATCTTGTATCCTATAGCTTCTCAAAGGACCTAAATAAATAAGTTAATAACATATTAAGCAATAAAACCAGTTTAGAATCCTAATATCCGCCGTGTTTCTAATTTCCGCGCACTCGTTTATGTCGCTCCTGTCTTTTACAGCTATTAGAAAAATATAACATGTTGGTACAAACAACATGTTCTAGTGAAAATATAATTTTATAAATCAGCGTCACGCTGTATCCCGCTGGCTTTAAAAGTACACATTTTAAAAATCAAAATAATGCAATGTTTAGTAAATTGCGTATCTAGGAGTAGCGGGTCCTCGCCCACGACCTCTCTAATTGGGGTCTTACTTGTAACAAAAAATATCTTAGTAGTCAAATAATACAAATATTAAAAACAACCGGTTAAGCGCGAATCGGGCTGACTCGGTCACAGGCTGTAGCTACCGTATCAATTTCAGGATTGTAGGTCAACGGGGAAAAGGAAGTAAAGTATACTTAAGTTGACAAGCTTAAGTATTCGGGCATATACACTCATGTTGCATGCAATGAACTACAAATATAAGTTTGTAATATTTTTTTTCTATAAAATACTTATAATTTTTTACTTTTCGCAACTTTTCTTTTATCTCTGCTATAAGACAGACAGCACATATTAAGGACAGTTGATTCGTACCAAATTCTTCCTTTCTGCCTACTCCCTAATACATGCGGGATATAGCGTGAAGCTAAAAAAATATTATATGGTATACAAAGTGTGTGGCTTGTCTTAGTTTTAATTATTTTAAAAGTACTCCATTAAAAAAGGACGCGTTATTTTAATATAAGCAATAAAAAGAATCTAAATGGGCCTCATAAGTAAGGTATAAATGTAAAATCAACGATTCTCACGTCAAAGTTTAGTGGTTGAATTAAAATTGATTGAGTACCCTGGATGACAATCATATGCCGACATCATTGCTGGCATGATTGACATTTTGTAGATCAAATATTATCATTGGAAAAAATAATGCTTAATATTAAATTAATTTTAAGCCATCGCGACGCAGTGGAGCAGCGTCTGGCTGTAAATGCTAAGGTTGTGGTTTTGATATTGGCTAGTGGTAGTGAATTATTTTTCTGTTCTAGCAAGACAAAGCGTTGAATTTTGTGACTGGAATATCTCAAATTCCGATAGGAAGTGGAGAAGTATTGACACTAGGCTCTCTTGGTAGGGACCTAGACCAGGGGGTCTATATGGGATACAGCTTCAAACAATTAAAAAACAAAACAAAACTTTTGTATAGTTTAATTTTGTAGCTATTGCTAACTTGACTCTAGAGCATAGAGTTCCACTACCAAATCAGTTCAATACAATATGCGTAGCAGACAATGTAGTGACAATCGCTAGTTTCTGCCCGTCTTTAGCATAAAGTAATGTAGATAGAGTACGAAATAATATTATACTAAAAAAATATTAAAAAATGTTTTGTATTTTTTTGTTACGTATATATATATTATAAAAAAATGCTTAAGTCAGTATTTATGTTGGTAGGTAGCTCATCCGTGGAAACTTGATTAGTTCAGGATCAATTACAACAGTAAAATTACTATGTTTTATATTTTTTAAATAATTTATTGTACTACTTGTTTCTCTTAATAATAAATAAATAATACAACGATTACGATACGAACGATATATAGCGTAAACTTTACCAATTCGCAAATATTCTTGTTAAATATACTTTGTTTTTCTATAAAAGAAAATTATTTTATACATTGTAACTGATCGCTGTCTGTACATGAAAAATATATGAATAAGATAGAGATGAAAAAAATGAAAAAAAAAAAACAACTCAAAATTTGAAAAAAAAAGATTTTTTTGTCTGTTTAGCTGTTTGTCGGTTTGTTGTCTGTCCGTTTATGCACGATATCCTCAGAACCAGTTTAAATGATTTGAATGTAGTTTCCACTATTGCATAAAAGCACATTTCTCTTAACATTTTCGTTATTTTTTCAATCGAGTTGTAAATAAATAAGTTATGCCATTTTAACTGTAAACGCGACTGGTTATGGGTTTGATCACCACTCATAGAAATGACATACATATTTAAATTTATATTTCCATTTCTTCGTTCTGGTGTTGAGGTGCGGTGTTGAGTTCCGCCACTCCACAAGCAATACTTCCAAAATTCTACGGAAAGTGGGAAACGGAGTGCCATAACACTAGGTTCCCTCTGCTTACCCAGCTTTGTACTATCTATTATTATCAAGTTACATATATCCTAATAAATTAATATCAATCCTCTAGAGACCGTTTGACGTGCTACAATTGAAAAGGGTGTGAACATTGCATACAATTAGCTAACAGAAGCGATAATTGGATTCTAATTAATTTATGCTATAATTGATATGCAGTGCAGAGCGTAAGTATCATATTATTATTAATATCTTCAAGTTTCTTATTCTATTAATTATTACTATAATAGAATGAGTAGTTAATTATTTTGTATTAAAAATTATTACTTTTCATCAATTTAAGGGGAAGGATATTGTAAGTATGTAAGTATAAAGGTAAGCACTAGCTTTCACCTGCGGTAGTAGTATCCTGTAGTATCGGGAATCAAACAGTATGGAAATGATTTCAATTTAACAATACCAAGCTAGCCACTAGCCGCCTAGTTTTTTTTTTTCATCTTCCCGTTGTATCCCACACATAATAGGGTAAGCAGAGGGAGCGGAGAGATAGGACACTCCGCTCTCTACATTCCTTCGAAATCTGCAGGCATTGCGTGTTGAGTGGCTTAACTCAATGCTACGTTTTGCTCGACACCAGATCGAAGAATAGAAACTATAAATTTCTATAAATCTTTCTCAAGTGGGATTAGAACCCACCGCCTTAACGTTAACAGTCATGCGCTTGTGCCCCTGCGCCACGACTGACCCCAATTATATCTCTCACAACGTATAATTTAACTTGAAATCTAAAAGAATTAAGATTTTCAATTTCTTAAGTAAAGATGTAACTTTCGACATTAGAATAATCGACTAAAGGCCATAACTCACAGGTTTTCACCGCCGACTATCTGCGCTCAGATCGCTTGTAAACAATGGAACCGAGGCTGAGGTCTTGCTTAATGAGCTATCCTTAAAGATATTTTTCAGACGACGGCGTTCCGTTCCGTTCCGTTTTAATTTAAAGTAAAGTTTTTTACTTTATTTATTAGTGTTTTGTAATTTGCTTAGTTAAGATCGTCGATAATTGTCGCTTAAATAACAAAGTTTGTAATAAAACAATCATTTAATTCTGTGTGTTTATATTTATTTGTTAAGATTATTATTATGGGCTTCGAATCCACGAATATTAACGTTTAAAACAGATCTGAGTCACGGAGAGTCTTTTTTCTTTCACTTTTATAAACGTATATTCAATAATATAAAACAAAAATTGACTTCTGATTAAAGTATAATTTCTGCTAAAATATGAAAATACGTCATTACCATGTTATTAGCTTACCATATTTCCTTCAGAATATATAAATTGCGAGAATAAAATAAAATGTTTCTTTGAAGCTCCGGACTGGTATACACTTCACTAGTCTCTTCTTCATTAAAATTTTAAGGATTTGTGTATAATAGTTATATCTTTTAATTTAAAATAAATCAGCTTAACGCTGTATCCCGCACACAGAAGGGTAGGCAGAGGGAACCTAGTGTTAAGACACT
>DWAN01004868.1:0-11763 GCA_018230445.1 Heliconius hewitsoni
GTTGGCACTAACCTGTTGAACCGGCTACGCCAGCCACCATCGCATTTAAGAAATCGAGGGGCGGGTAATGGCGGCGAAGCGAGTTAACGGATCCCTCAGTTATACAACTTTCAAAGTTCTTTGGCCACATATCCAGGAACGAGGATTCAATAGAAAGACTGATTGTGCAGGGAAAAGTAGAGGGCCAGAGATCCCAAAACCGATCACCAACCCAATGGACGGACCTTATTAAAACGGTAACACGATCTACTTTAACGGAGTATTCTCGATATGCTACAAACCGATTAAGATGGAGAGACATTACTAAGTCTGCGATCCGAGACTGATTATAATTATTCTCTTGCATATGTATGAGGACCTCAATCTAGTGCGCCATCTAAGCAACCACGATCATTCTGTCAAAAGTGCACGACTGAGAAGACTTCTTGACCAATAATCCTAAAATTGGTACGAAAGCCGCGGTGCGCGAGTGCGACTCGCACTTAACCGGTTTATTTTTTTAAACTTAATATTTTATAGGTACTTTCACTGTTATGCTGTAACACCGATTCAAAAACAATTTCATCTTTTTTTTAATTAAATAAAATAATCACAATGTACTCGTTACGAACTAAGAAATTTGTTAAATAAATTATTAAAAATATCCAAAGAAGATTTAAAATGAATGTAAACATCATGTACGATTCGAATAGTTCTACTATTATGTCCGTTATTTTTTTTATATGTATAGACCGGCTTAATAATTTTATTGAAAGCTGTTCGCTTTGTTTCAAAAATATTAGAAACATGAGAAAAAGAGGTGGAGATAATATAATTGAAGTATATTTTTGCGAATGAAAGCTGACAGATCGACGATTTTTTTTCATGCTATTTTTAACTAAAGTTAAGCTGGTACTGAATGATTTTCTGCCGATTTTTTTAAGATATAAATACATCAAGCCTAACACTGAAATAAATTCGAACGTCTTGGACGGTTTCCAAGAGACATGGTTCAAATTCTGCAACGTTCAAATTTTTGTATACTTTATAAATAAATATTTTTCTTTTCTTAGTGTAGAATAACACTTAAAAAAAAAAATTAAAAATATTTCAACCTTTTAAATTCGTTATATTCGATATAAGAACAGATAGGCTGATTAGTGTCGAAAGGGCCTTTTCTTTCGCAGACGGCTATTATCTTTAAGATACGCAGTGTTTGACAGACAACACCCTTGTTATTGTATAATGTTTCTTTTGCAAATATTTTAATTAAACACTTGCAAAACGACGAAACCAAAAAACTTACTAAACTAGTAGTAATTACTTCTATCAAATTCAGTAGATTTTTTTTACCCGTTTCACACTGTATATCGCACACAGTAGGGTGGGCAGAGGGAACTAGTATTATGACACTCCGTTCCCCACCGCCGAATTTTAGAGGCATTGCGTGTTGAGTGATGAATCTCTACGCCGCGCTTTGCCTCGACATCAGAATGAACTCCACTGTATACATTTTGATCTTTATCTTATACTTAATTAGCATTTGCGAAAAGTGAAGACATGGATTTTTTTTATAACTTCTTGCCGGCGAGTGTAAAATATTAGATAATTGACCAATTTTCAGAATTTGTAGCTGAGTCATTGGAGTGTAGTTTATATAAGCACAATCTCGGTGTAAGCGCAAGAATATAGAAAATAAAATCACGATCTTGGCACGAATGTAGAAAACAAAATGAAACCTATACGATTTCATGAAATTGCTCATGAAAACTTAAATAAAATACAAGGCAAATAAAATATTTTGTACAAACATAAAATCGCGAGTCGCATTTTGCTAATAAGAAAACAATAAATAATCAATACTTCTATACTATTACATAAAAAGGAAGGATTTGTATATATTTGTAGTGAATAAACATAAAAACTATTGAATTAATTTTAAACATTCACAAGTAGAATGCTACCGCTAGGCATTGAAATTTTCAACAACAAAAAATTTCTACAAAAATAAAAAATATATTAACATGTAAAAAAAAAATTACGTATTGGTTAAACTTAACTATGTTTTATATTAACTACTTTTACGAACGCAAATGAGATTTCTGAACGCTTACATTTGATACGCCGGCTAAACTTTATGTAATACATAAAAACAATGTTCGAAAATATAAAATGTATAAAAGAGTCTGCGATATTATATCTCTGAAGATTAACACAATTTTAATATATTATAATTATTATTAATTATTAATTTAGAATAACATACATAATAAATAATGTTATTCTTGTTGAATCTCGTTCTAATAAGATACAGCGTGAAGATGATAGTATAAATCTCACCCAGACTCACTTTTTCCTCAGGTTTGTTCTAGCTGAGGAGGTAGGAAATCAATTGATCATTGTACAACTTGTACAAGCCTAGTTGATGTTATGTTATTGATATAGGTCGAAATCCCATTGCTTAAATATCATCATTTGAAAGAAAATCGCATAAGAAATTGGAAAAACAATGGATTTCTTTTTTATATGAGTTGTTAGGCGCCACAGACTTTTGTTGTCTTTGCCTTTTTTATTCTTGTTTGGATGATTACTACAGACTCGTATGTAAGTCCCTGAGATTCGTTGATGATCAGGGTGCTCAAGTGTCACCCCTTTCCGTATCCTTTCCTGATAAGGTCCGCTTTTTCTACTTGTGTGTGGCCCAGGAACATAGTATTCGGGGAATCTATTAGAATGGAAGCCTGTGTAAGCCGCGTCTTTCTCAGGGAGCAGAAACAACTTTCGTTCTGCCGCAAGCCCAGGGTTGCCTGGTTTAAACACGTCACTTAATGTTAATAATTAGCGCTTATATGTGTTTTTGTAATGAATTATATATAAAATTAAAGCTTTTTTTTCTCAGCACACATACTAAAGAAATTTTCCATATTTTCCTAATTAATAAGCAAAATATCTACAATAATTGTCACCATTTATTATATTAAGGAGACATGGTGTAATAAATATTATGTTGAAACCAACCAACACAAACCAACTCTGAGCTTGCGGCAGACCAAGAGTTGGCAACCATTGCGATTTTCTTTCAAATGATGTGGGATTTACACAAAAAAACATATGATATGTTGATATGCAATTTTCACCAAAACGCATTACGAAAAAAATTTATTAAAGGTGATTGCAGCAGGATTTTCCTAGGCAACCCTAGTGTAATTTATTCTACTATCATGTATCATTCTTAAATATAAGTTTCATTATGAAACAGATCCCTGCAGATTTAAGCAATGGGTTCTTAGACCATTAGTATTTACATTTTTTGGGGAAAAAGTAAAAAAAATATTTTCATTTATATTAATTTTTAGGGTCCAGTTTATTGTCCGTCTATCAAGACCATTTATCTGGAGATTGCGTTGAGATATCAAGCTTAAAATTATATCAAGTATCTAAATTTACGGTCCGTAAAGATCCGAAAAGTGATATTAGAGATGTTTTATGAAAAAAGACATTACAAAGTCATATTTGTACTTCATTTCACAAATGAGTGCATAGCGTATGCACTCATTTTGTAAAGTTGAGTTTTCGCTACTTTTATAAATTGTAGAGATAATCTTATCCAGTTTTAAACTAAACAACAGCGTACGAATATGTATAATTACAATAATACGCAGTTTGTTCATTCAGTAAGCGACACAGCAAAAAATAGCATCAACAATAAAAATATATAACAAATCTATACTTATAATAAACCTGTAACCCATCGCTATTTCTTCATGTGAGATACACAAAATAAATATACTATTGAGGACATTTATCAATTAATTAAAATTAAGTAGAAGATAGTAGAACCCAAAACAATGATTTCTGAAAATATTGCCTGTCTGATTGTGTGTTTGTTCGTTTGTTCGAGACGACGTTTGTTCAACGTTAGATAATTTTGATCTATTCTTAGAAGATAATTGTTATGTTTTTTCATCCAGAATTTAATGAAATGCCAACGCTAAATAAAAATACGCATAAATTTAATATTAGTTTCTAAAATGGATGGTTTCTAATCAAAAATTAGAGAATTATCCAAGCCGCCGTGACATTATTACTAACATATTTTTCTATCCGATATTATATATACGCAATGCACTTTAAATATTTTGAAAATCTTAATTTTCAATTGCATTTTGTCTTTATTTTTTTAGAGCGACATACAGTAGGTGACCATAATTCCCAGTAACTGTATCAGTCAACAAAGGACGAAAATAGCGCTTCGACTATTTGTTGTTAGTTATATACGGTTATCCCCAATTGTATTTGCTACAGGAAATATAGAACAATATTTACTAAATCGACCAAACAAGATACGTGAAAAGTTAAATAAATGTAAAAAATGAGGTTTCCTGTAAGACAATTGTTGTTTAAATTTGATTGTATATTATAAACATAACAATGATAGGCTTATTATATAACAAAGAGTGAAGAACAATAGTCTATTAATTGTCCTTAAGCTTGAAAAAAGGTTTTACATGTTGAGCGAAATATATTACACGGGCGGTTGGAGGTTAGCATTGTCAAAGATTCAGGTTTATTCATTTTGTTCAATAAAATATTGTTCGTGCCAACTGATTATTTTGTATTCTTAATTATGAAGCAATTTTATTCAAATATAACGCTCCACGTGTCCTTTTAAAGCTTCGTTTTTCATTTCATTAATCCGGTTTCATAGGGATGAAAAATTGTTACATATGAGGGTAGATGAAATGCGGAGTGGGTGTCACAGGCACGTTTTTAGATATCAGTTATACCAATTGTGTCGTGCCAAAAATTACGCTGTTTTTTATCCATACTGTTGTTAAATCTATGAATGGATAAAAAATGTGAAATGAAAAAAATCCTGCATCAAAACTACTTTATTATTTTTTTAGATATGAGTTTGAAATATTATACCCTATATGCTGCTCCCGTGAAAGGAGCGCAGATCCTTTCTGTATGTATATATTATAGTCGACCTATAATTAGCAAATTTCTCAAGAAATTAGAACTTAAAGTATTCGTAAAGAGGAAAATCTGAATACTAGCCTCATTGCGAAAGTAGCCCATAATATAATTTGCCTATTGATAAAATGTTTTTTATGAACCTAAAAAAAACATTTTAAGACTGTTAGTATAGCAATTCGTCTTGATTTATCTTCATTCAAGTGGCAGTACTGATTGTTTAATACCGACTTTTTTGGTTCATAACTTTTTTTGCTTATAAAACCTTATCTTTTCAAATATATGCTGACTTTAGTTCACACTCGAAATCATATTTTTATTTAAACATAAAATGTTTTTCAGTTTGATCAGTGTCGCCAGTCACGATCCTACACACCAAACGAAATAATAAATATGCCATAAAAGCAGCTTCTCGTTTTTCCCGCATAACAGGGTAGATAGAAAGAATCTAGTGTTAAAACACTCTGTTCCTGTTTTGTTAATTTTCGAGCGATGATATGTTAAGTAGCGGAACTCAACGCCGCTTTTTGTCTATCAAAGCAGGGAAATGGACATAGGAATAACATAAAGAACAGATATCAATAATGACAGTAAAATTAGATTGCAGTATATCAGCTCCGTTCTCTGTTTTCCGAGAAGTTTTGCAGTTCAAACTAGGTTAATTTCTTACTGTATTGGCAGAAGGAACTTAGTGTTAAGACACTCCATTGCCCATTCACTAGGCCATTGATTTAAATATACACATTATACGAGCGGTTATCGCCCTCACAAAAATAATTTGTACAGTTACTCATGTACACTATCCTTTTATCGTACAATACTCGTACTTTTTATTTTTTTCTTTATTTACAGCTCATAAATGCAGAGAAGTATGGGTCAGCTTGGAGTTAGAAAGAGCTTTCAACTTGGGCCTCGATGCAGGGCTACTACTGATACCATTCTTCATTATGTCTTTTGCATACTCTCTCATCGTCACGAAACTTTGGAGGGGCATGCGTCATGAAATACAACATAATTTTAATTGGCAGAAACATCGTAAGTATTGAAATATTATTTTGCACTATATTTTATATATATATATATATATAGTTTGTATTTCAGCACATATCCAAACATTTAGGCTTAGGGTGTACTGAATGTAACTGGTTGGTTTAAATACCATTAAATGTAACATTCTGAAGATGCAATAAACAAAGAAAAACTAATAAGTTCTTGAATTTTCACGATTATTACACATTTTAAATGAAACTATTAGCGATTAATCCGGTTAAAATAGTTTCATTCAAAAAACTAGTTTCTGCCACTTTTCAATTGTTTGAACTTTTCAAAAGAATATAACTCAGGACAATTTAAAGTTTTATCACAAAAAAATTGTGACGAACGCCATGAAAAAAAATTGTGCGATTTAAGGACATAATGTGGTATCAATAAGTGTAGCACAAATGTGGTTCAAGAGCTTTAAGTCTAGAAATTTTTGTGTAAAAGATGAGGTTCTCTTTGGACGCCCCGTCACAGATAAAATCAGTGCCATCTTTATAAATGTGGAGCAAAATCTAGTAGCCACGACATTGCTGAAGAACTGGATGTTGATAATAAAAAAGTTTTACGTCATTTACGTAAGTCTGGGTACAAGAAAAAACTTGACATTATATTGACAATACTACAGGATTTAACTGAGAGAAACCTAATGCAATTTGTTTCCATTTGCGATTCTTTGTTGTAACGTAACAATTTCGAACCATTTCTTAAACAGTTGATTACGGATGATGAAAAATGGGTGACTTACGATAAGTGTACGGCCGAAGCTGGTGAACAGGAAGGGCGTGGTGTTCCATCATGACAACGCCAGACTGCACTCATCTATAGCCACGCAGCAAAAATTGAGAGAGCTTGGCTGGGATGTGTTGATGCATCCTTCGTAAAGCCCTGACCTTGTTCCATTAGATTGCCACCTGTTGCGGTCATTGCAGAACTCTTTAGGAAGCATAAAGATAACCTCAAAAGAACACTGTAAACATTAAATGTCAGTTTTTTAAATTAAAAGTCTCAAAATTTCCACATGAATGGGATCACGGCACTACCTATGAGATGGCAATAAGTTATCAAGCAAAACGGCACATACATATTTTAAATAAATAAAAAATTATACCTAAAAAGAATATTTTACTTTGTATGAACAATATGAAAATACTTTTGCCTTGACCTTATATATATAGGTATGGATAACTCTTAATAAATGGCTCAGAGCCAAATGTCCTACGTCTTCTACAATATATACTGACGAATGTCATTTGAATAATTATATTATTTAGACTAATACTGTCTAGATTGAGTTATTTTTGTTTTTGCTAACAAGACGAAGCGCAGCGTCCAGTTCCACTACTAACAAGCATTCTCTCGAAAAGTGGTTGGGGCATGGGGAACGGAGCATCTTAACTCTAGGCTCCTCTGCTTACCGTGATATTTGCGGGATATAGCGAGAACCTAAAAAAAACTAAACTAAACCTTTAAGTAAGATTGCAACCACGACTATGTATGGCATACAGTTATCAACTTAATATATAAATATTTTAATATTAAATGATTAATATAGAAAAAATGAATAGACTTAACACCGCGCTTTGCCTCGTTTCCAGAGCATGGAAACAAAAACATTAAATTATTGATTTCCTCGAATGGGAATCGATATTACAACCTGTCGTGTTTACAGTTTACACACTTATGCGCGCCACGGCAAGCCTTTAAACATCCTAATATTTACATGATTTTAAATAAAATTTAATCTGGGAAATTCATTTTTTGCTCTTTACATTTTCTATATATCCAAACTTTTATTTACAAAGAACCCTTATTAGTATTATTTTAATAAATAAAGCTTACCAGTAAAAATAATCAAAAGGACACAGCTCAGCTTATGCAATAAAATTTGATGTCTTTAGTACTTAATTGAAAGTGTTAGCTTAGTGAGCTTTGGTGAATGAAATTTATCAAACATTCGCTGTAAAGTGGAGATTCAAAAGAAAATTAATAAAATGTAAAGTTTATTCATGAATTCATCTGAATATTCCATAAGTTTCACAAAAATAAATAAATTTCGCCTTAATTTTAAGTGTATTGAGGATAGTATTAGATATGAATATGTAATTCACCTTTTTTGTTAATATGGCACAATTTTCCATACATAAAATAAAGCGGAACCATTATAAAATCACTTTGTTGTTCGATATCGGTGTATGTGTAAGTTTTTTCGTCTATCAATACTATATATCAGAAAATTGGGTGGACGTATCAAGCTGAAATAAATATCAAATGTTAAGATGTACAGTACCTTGGAGCATAATAAAATACGGCTTCTAAGTCAATGCAATCAAAAAATACAAGCGTTTTTGCATCGTGTTTGCTTGCTGAGTTCAGAATGTAAAGACATGAAAATGTTATGATTTAATTGATTCAAATATCCCCGAAAATTCGGTCTCTGTTGGCAACCTGAGAGCTGAGTTATTAGAGATTTGGTAAAAGTAAGCTAACCATGTCTATAGCGTGGTGATTGCTAGAACCAAAAGATTTAGGTGTTCACTGGGGAAGCAAGGGAAACAACACAAAAAGAAAACAAAGGAAAAAACACAAAATGCATCGAAACGAAAGAAACGATCGAAACGACGCAAAACAATGCAAAGATCATTAGGCAAGGTGTCAATGTCAATCGGCTGTCACTTTTGTCGTTTAAAATATGATTGATTTTAATAGATTCAAAATGGATTTCTTTTTGTTATTTTTAGCTATTGACATTTTCTTTATTTATACTGTAATTATATGCACTAATAAGTGCGTTAAAATACTTAGACTTCATTAAAATTAATAAACATTTTATGTTCATAGTACTGTAATGGATTATCTATATCGATGAAGGATCTAAAAATATTTTCTTATTTTTCTCAGCTTCCAGATTATCAATTTAGCTGATTTTTGATATTCTAAAATAAAAAAAAAATTAGTTTTTTAGAACATATCTCAACTCTTTACATTGAGCCCTCGATTTTCTATCTTCTTTGCCGAGTAATACTACGTACGGACGCTTTCTATGTTTTTACAATTATTAAATTTGGCTAGAAGTGAAAACTTATAACCCAAATAAAGAAAAATATATGAAAAATGAAAAATTTTATTTATTATAGAAAAAAAAAACATAACAAGCTTATATTATAGTTGACTTTATACAAAATGAGTACATGTGCATAAGCAAACTTAAATTTTGTCAATTTTTGTAAGTTGTGGAACCCGTTATACACCCGTTGACCTAAAATCCTAAAATTGATACGTAACCCTCAATTGTCATGGTCATTTGCACTTGACTGATTTTTTTAAATAACATTTTAAAGTCTTCGTGGTACAGCGTCATAGCATCTACCTGTAAACTAGTCACTAGTCACTCAAGGAATGATCTATTTTCATTTGCTCGCTTTAGTGTCTTATAAGACAAAGAGCGGCAATGAGTTCCGCGTTTCAATATGCAATGTTTCAGAAATTGTACGAAAGAGTGACTTAACACAGACGAATACCACTTCAGTCTACCCGTGACCACGGACTACTGCAAAGTATTCGAAACGTCGGGTTTCCAAAACGTAAAATCGCTTCCAAAATATACGCGATTAATCCGGTTAAATTAGTTTCATTTAAAATGTGTATTAATTGTGAAAATCAAAGAACTAACTATATTTCCTCTGCTGACCTTGTTATATGGAGGATACAGCGTGACGCTATTAATAAAAATACTAATACATAATATGCATTACATGTTAATATGGTACAAATGTGTGAATACTATAAAACATTTTTTTTCTGTAGCAGGATAATAACGTTATTTATTTAGTTAGACCGGTAATAGCATATTTTTAACGTCAAGTTACATAAAAATATCAATATTACCAAAAATTATTGAGGACGTCCAAACCTTTTACTAACTCATATTTATGACACTGGTTTATAGCATTGACATAAAATTTTACAACACCTAAATAGACATGAGGTACTAAAAGATGATGGAGATGTGAATGACGCTTAAGTCGATAAGAAACGATTCATTTTTAACATATTATAACATTAATTTTGTGTCTTATATAATATTAACTTTGTGTCTTAACAGAAACACTTGTATTAGAACTTTATTAAAATTGATTATGATTATTACGGGTTAAGGTCAACAAGGTGTCTTAATCAACACAATATACATTATATTTCTGATAAATATTTAGCAATATAATGTAAAGAAATGGTCTGAACCTCTTCTTCTTTGTTTCGGAAATTAAAAACAAACAACTCAATTCAAGTAATTCCAGTTTATAATCATGTTTATATTTTTCCTTTCCTACTTTCTAAAGAATGAATTTTCGTCTTATTTAACTTGTATGTTTAGAAAATAATGGAATAACTTCTATACATTTTACAAACAACTTCAACATGCTTTTCTTTGATTTGTAGAGTTTCGTACCTACAAAGGAAAGAACAGAATATTTATATGTCTGTCTGTCAAGACCGTTTATCTCAAGATCGTTTGGTCAAATATCTAAGTCTATACAATCTGTTGTTGCATAGACAAAACTAAACCTTGTCAACAATAATAAAAATATACAAGCGCTTGTGCATCGTTTTTGTTGCATGTTGTTTAAAATTCGTAGCATAATCAAAGCTACAAATAGGCATTACAAACTTATATTTGTGTTTCATTTCATTGCATAAAATGAGTCCATACGGGCGGGCGGATAGAAATACTGGCAAAGGACAATGGGCAAAAATTTACTGTACAATATATATTTAATAAACTGGGACCACTCTCTTTTAGTAAAAAGATGTATATCATTGGATTTATTATGTCAAAATAAGTATTTTCATCGAGTCGAGTCGAAAATAAAACAAAATATGATTAGGTACTATTATAATTAAATTCAAAACATTATAATTAAATCTATTACAAGATCTCTAGTCTGATATTTAAGGTGGGAAATAAAGTAATACTCAATCAAATAAAAGTAGTATTCATAATAAAAAATGTTATATTAATTTTATTTATTTTTTGAACTTTGTGTCAATTTATCTCAAAAAACTGTGTGAAAAAAGCTCTCATAATAAATATTGTTCCTATTAAAAATACCTATCCATTGTTACGTATTTTATTGCTATTGAACGGTGGTCCCAATATGCCCATTAATAATTAAGTTTGTCAACACTGATGTAGAATAATATCTAATGTCTTACCTTATTGCATTTTCATTTTGATTTTTAATATTTTGTTGCTTGCATAGTCTAAAAAGGTTTCGAAACCAACACCAAATATATTTTTTAAAATTACTAATAGTTTTCACCACTCTATCACACAACATTTCGATTCGAATTCCCGAAGTATATTATATTACACTAGAACTTCTTCAGGGAGGACGCCAACATCCACTGTGGTTGCAACTACTACTACGCAAAATAGTTTTACTTTATTAAATATCTTATCTACTACCAAGCCGTTAGGACCAGTCCAGGTCAACAACAATAAAGCCAAGAAAAAAAATCTTATCTACTATGCTCCTTCAAAATAATCGTAAAAACATCTACACAAAATGTAAATGAAAAGAACAATTGAAGAGAAAAGGTTGATCGGCAGGTAGTAACATGACTTTGTGAATGCTTGAAAGAGATTGGTGCACCTAAAAGTAAAAGAAAAAAATATATATTAAGTTTTACATAATTAAATATTAATTTTATATATAAATAAATAAAATCAGCTTCACGCTGTATCCCGCACACTGCAGGGTAGGCAGA
>DWAN01004869.1:0-11763 GCA_018230445.1 Heliconius hewitsoni
CAATGCCTCTAGAAAACAGCAGAAAGTGGGGAACGGAGTGTCTTAATACTAGGTTACCTCTGCCTACCCTGCTGCGGGCGGGATACAGAGTGAAGCTGATTTATTTTATGTTTACTTATATGAATGAAAACTAAAGGCACTTGAGTATCGAAATGACTATTAAACAAACAAAGTGTCCATTAAAATTGCTACTAATTACATTATTTAATTAATTAATGAACCATTTATTTTTGGTCAAGTTTACATTTATTTAATTTTGAATGAAACTTCGTTAACGTTAAATTAATGATTATTTGATTAAACTATATATGTAATTTTGTGCTGTTTTGACAATATCTAGCATATACGAATATAGATATTTATTTACATTTAGAAACTACATATATATGTAATAAATAAATCAGCTTCACGCTGTATCCCGCACACAGCAGTGTCGACCTCTTTTCCATCACCTCAAGTGGCGATCGAACCCACTACCAGTCGATTTACAGTCACACTTTGTGCCCCTGCGCCACGACTGGTCTTATTCATATAAGTACCTATTCGTGATTAAGTATATCCCAAACTGTAATGAAATTCAGAGGTCTAATGAAACGATAAAAGGAAATTAGTATTTCTTATGAATTATCCAAATATGCAATTAGATTGAAAAAATAACTTTTTCAAATAATAAATATAATTAATATATAAGTTTTAAAACTTACGCATTAAATTTAATTTCTGAGCTTCATATTCATTGCGTTCATTTTAAAGTAAATAAGTTTATACTTAGGAAAAAATATATTAAAAAGATATAAAATTAAAAATTATATTAAAAATATATAAAATTAAAAATTATAATATCTTTTTTTTTTCAAATACATAGGCTTTACTAAATGGTGGATAAGAAATAAAAATAAATCGTGTTTTTTTTTTAAATTAGGAAACGCTGCTAACAATGAACGAATAACAGTAAACAAACACTGACGTATTTGAAATCTCTTTTTAACGATGCATCGTGGCTGGCCGGTGTTAGCTATGAAAAGCAAATTTTATGTGAAATAATATTTAAACTATGACTGTAACGAACCAAAGCTGAATGCCTAGTTGTTATTTTTTTCCCCTTTTCCTGTTAATCGATTTGATTGTTACTTTAAAAAATAAATTATCTTCTATGATGTGTATTTTTCCATGAGTTTCGTACCTTAATAGGAAAAATCTGTATGTCAATCATGACCGTTTATCTCGAGATCGCGTGTAGGTATCAATCTAAGTTTTATATTAAAATCTAAGTCAACGCTATCAAAAGACACAACAGACATTTATTCATTATTTTTGCTGTATTTTGTATGAAATATGTGAACCTACAATTGTAAACTTCAGGTTATTTATTCATAAGGAAACTTAATTTTAAGACACTCCATTTGTTAACTTTTCCAGGCATTGCGTATATTTTGTTAAAATAATCTTTTGTTTTTCAAATTATCATTTTTTTTATTTAAATCATCGTAGTTCTTAAGATAAATGCACAGGTTTCTTGTCCGCACTCATATACATATTCACAGAATTGAGATTGAAAGTTTTCTAAATATTTCTTAAGAGACACTTTATATTGTGCGTTTCTAAATAATATAGAGGTTATTCATAATTTAAAAATAAATATCGTTCTGCACAAAGAAATTTGCGTTAAGTCCTTACTTTAGGGCTCTTTGGCGCTCTTTCGTGTCTTTGAAGTCATTTCCAAGGACTCCAAGGCTAAGACTGCTTTATAATATTTTTTCAGATTTACTATAGTTTTCTGATGTTTAGAAATTAATATTTTGGTGACGACGCCTTATTAAAAAAAATAGTATAATAGTAAGGTTTATTACGTTTTCTTTTTAATTATTCAAAAATATATAAACCGCACCTTTAATATTTTTCTAAATTTAACTATTATATTTTAAAGGTGCGGATGATAACATTGTATTGATTAACAAATAACATAAAAATTGTTGTTTTTATTAGTCATAAAAAAGACTGTAATTCGAAGAACCGAAATTTTTAACCTTTTTAATTGCAGAAGATATATGAATATTGAAAAAAAATATATTTTGTTTACTAACTTGACTCGGGTGCTAATTTTATTATAAAATTTAGTTATATTTTTTACACTAGTATCATAAAATTGAATCCATTTAAAACATTTATTTGCGTAATGATATTTTAGATTACTTTTTAAATAAAACGAGAAACCCGATCCATCGATAATAAAAAAGTGCTAGCGCTAGTATGATATAATTTAAGTCAATTTTATAATTGGTAAAACAATTAAACAATTATTATAAGCTTAAGAACGTATGGCTTAGTTAGTTAAAGCGCTTGAATGGTTTCCAAAGAGCGGGTTCAAATCCCGCAACTTTAAAATTTTTATACGTTTTCTTCATAAATGTTAAGAAAACACATAAAAATTTAATATTAACTTATTTTCTAAATGTGGAATAACACTTTAAAAATGTAAACAAATAGACAATTCTTGTGCTGTAGGACATTGTCTAAGCATAAACGAGGCAGCTTCTATTATTTATAGTTTTTTAGCTTCAGGCTCTAGACGTCCTAGACCTATAAGGTCGCCTTTCCCAATAAGACTTGCGTTCCCAACTTTCCGCTGAATTCTGGAAGTATTGTGTTTTCAGTGGTGGAACTCAACACTTCGCTTTGTTTCGTTACCAGGGTGAGGACATAAAAATATTTGAAATTTCATTGCCTCGAGTAGGTCTTAATACATTTTGATAACAATTTTTTTTTATTTACTTTCTACTCTGCTCAGGTAGTAACAGCGCGATATTTACTTCCGCCACTTAAATCACAATGTTTCGAATTTTAAATTGTGTACGTAACCTACCCTGTTTCGCTGCATGAAAAAACAGCATTTTTGTACATTCAAATATTATTTTAAGCAATTTTTTACATTTTAAATATTATATCTAAATATATACAACACACAAATTCCTATCTTTACATTATGGCGTACTAAAAAAAAATTATTCTTATATACTGACATGCCTTCAGTACTTTTTTAATAAAAAGAGACAGCCATATCCAAGATGAGATTATATCGTATAATTTCGTAATTTAATAACTCTCCTTCTAAGTAATTTCCTTTTAATTCAAATATAAGTGTAGTTAAGTTACTACGATAATAGCGTAACGACATTTAGATATATATATATATATATATATATATATATATATATATATATATATATATATAAAATTACATAAAATTAATTAGTAATCTCACTTTACGTATTAATCTCGAACGTGATGGAATGGAGAAACGAGGCATAATATCTGAGTATCGCGCAAGCCTACATAATCTTTGGTATTTCATAATTTATGACTCCTACGCTTGGAAACTGTTAACGCTTATTGTGTTTTGGGAAACGGCCACATATAATTCTATTTGTATTTTGTATACTAGGTACCCTTAGTTATTTATATTCTAGCGGCACGCTGGCGGCTTCGCCCGCTTACTACTTGTATTTTTGTACATTCCTGTATAATTTGTACATTAAATCATAACTCACAACTTGTACTCATAATATAGATAAAATTAGAAAACAACAAAATATTTTTTACCAAATTAAATAACAAAAAACAGCTAGCACAGATAGCACTCAAAATCTATTTTTTTAACTTGAAGTTAATCTAAGATAATAAAATCGTTTACGATTTTACTTAATTGTTAAATATTATCATAATAAAAATATAGTTTTCCATATTTTGTTATATGGAAATAACAGAATGTGGAAAACAGAGTATTTTATCACAAAATGCTCTAAATAACGTGTCACTACTTAAAAAGCTATAGTTACGATGGATGGAAAACAATTTCAACACTTATTTTTTATTTACTAAATTTTATATTTACTAGTTTACATTTTATTTTACATATAGCTTGAGAGACGTGCTGGGTACAAAATATTGGAGATCATTCGCTCCAGATGCAACCTTGATGCTGACCACCATTCACAGACGAACTTGAAAGGAACGGATTTCGTATAAATACATAATGTGTTTCTATATTTTAAAACCATACTAGACTTTTGTAACAGCCTGTATAGTGTTCATTGAATGATACGATGTTGAAGCGAAATACCACGAACGATCGATCCAGAGATTTTATTTCAGTATTATATGAAAAGTCGAATACAGAAAGTACTAGTAGTTACATTGCGAATGAAGTTTGCCTGCTTTGATTTCCCATCGAACGATGGCTTAACGGTCTGTTGCGGTCTGACATTAATTATCTAGCCTTGATTTTAAGTTTCAAAATGTATACTTTCAAACGATTTAATAAATGCAGATTTTTTTTTCAGCTTCACGCTGTATCATGCTTATAGCATGGAAGACAGGGAACGTAGTGTTATGACATTCCGTTGATGAAACATTACGTTTTTAGTGGTGCATGGTAGCATATTACCAGATTGAGGTACTAATAATATTAATAAATAATAATTTATTCCTCTGAGTGGGAATCAAACCCACAATTGTTGTGTGTGCAGACGATTGAGCCACTGCGCCACATTTAATATTTTAATTTCTTCGCTGATGTCGAGGCAGCATGGCGTTGTGTTCCCCCACTCAAATTGGAAAGCCTCCAGAATTAAAGTAGAAAGATAGAAAGTAGGGAGCGGAGTGTCTTAACACTAGCAAATAGCCTGAAGCTGAAATAAAAATACAATATATTAACTACACTAACAACACTTACAATCGAATAATATACATTTTTCAAATATTTCATGTAGATACAACACAGATTTTTCTATCCTTATACAATACATAGAAGGATAGACAAATTAATATAAAATTTTCTGCACTATCTGAAATCAAATTATTAATTTTACTTTTCTTCATGCATTTCTCTATAAGTTTATATTTTAAAAATACTATATTATGTTTATAAAATGCACATGCACTATCACAAGGCAACACCGTAGGGAGCGTCCCAAATAATAACTTCATGAATAAGCAATGAAGGGTATCCAACGTCTCTTCTGACGACAACCATTTGTTTCTTTACCCATCAACAGCAAAGGTGACATTGATGTTGTATATTTTTCGTTTTGTGGTCCCGGTGTAGAAAGGCAACTGATATTTTCGTTTGTTTAGAGCAATTTTTAATTCAGTTTAAATTATTTATTATTTTTTTTTTTTATTTGGATGTATGGATGTAACGCGACGGTTGTGGGTTTGATCCCTACTCGAGGCTATGAATTATTAAAATCAGCTTCACGCTGTATCCTGCACGCGGCAGGGGAGAACATTGTATTAAGATATTCCGTAACTCTCTTTCCGCCGAATTTTTCGAGGTATGCCTTGAGGTATGAGTATTTAGTGCCGTTTGGAGTTTTGATTTTGCCGAGTGGAGATCGAACCCACAACCGTCGCGCTTCAGTCACACCCTTTTGCCCCTGGACCATGACTGATGATGATGATGATTTGATTTATTTTTATAATAAATAACTACAAGTAATATACTTAGTAGGTATACAGAGTGGTTTTGTCATCACCATTTTAAATGAAACCGCAGTTTTAACGTATTCAGCATTCTATAAAAGTTCCGGCGTTCAGTTCTGCCACTCAATACGCTATGCCTCTAGAAATTTAGGGGAAAGTGGGTGAACGAAGTGTCTTATCACTACGCTTCCCCCTACCTACCCTGCTATGTGCGGGATATCGCGTGAAGCTGATTTATTTATTTAAATATTTAAAATTTTAAGTAGTAACTAATATGATAGTTAGGCTACTTTTTGCTTTTGTGTTTAATAATTAAGATATAACTATAACATGAAAAGATGGCACACAATTTTAAGCTTGTAGCTTTCGGCCGTTTAATCTGTACACAGTTAAGGAGAGTTTGTTGATATTATGGATATTTAGCATAGACTGTGCTAAACGGATTATAACTAGCTTTTAGATATTATTTTTCATATTAGCATAATTTTAATACTTTCACACAACTTTTATATTGAGCAAGGTGGAGATAGAGAAACATAGTGTGAAGACACTTGGTTCATTTCTGAAAAATTGAGATATATAAGTATATTTTAGCAAACACCTTGCACGGCTAAATACTCAGTGCATATAAATATATTGCTTTAACTAATGGTGGTTTCGGCTGATTGAGATCTAATTTATTGGTTCACATTCTCAGTACAGCCGCATTCTAAATCACAATAATGGCATACGGGTCTCTTCGACCCGCAGATTATATTATTGTTAACTTGATTTCCTTTGTTCCTTAAGACTAAAATGTCTTAACCGCTTAGTCGTTTAGTCTTTAAATGTGTTTTGTGAGATAGATATTTGTAAATCGTAAAACTTATTTATTATTAAATAATAATTAATAACTGATCTGGTTTTCATTATCTTGTTAGCGTTGTTTAGTTAATATTTAGTTAATATTTAATATTCTTTAGCCAAATGGTAATAAATGAAACCCTTATATATGAATCACGTCTGTCCATCTGTTTGTATGTATTCACAGTTCATACGCTAACACAAATAAAAAATATGTCTGATATATAAAAAAAAATCAAATCTATATGTTAACCATTGATTCCTAAAGCCTGTTATTTGTATGACAGACTGTAGAGTGTGTGTGAGTAGTTATATATATTGTTGTCCAATTTTTTATATAAAGAAATCAAAAATCTAAATAAAAAAAAGGTACTGTGTAGATCAATGCATACTTTTAGCACAATTGAAACTAAATATTGTAGGTTGTATATCTATATAGGCAATAAATTGTTGAATAATAGTGATATTGAATGTTAGTTTGTATATTTATTAATTTAATCAATTTTTAGTATACAGTAGGGTAGACAGAGGGAACTTTATGTTAAGACACGCTGTTCCCCACTTTTTGCCGAAATTTTGAGGCACTCCGTGTTGACTAGTGCCAATCATCCCCATGCTTTACCTTGTTATCAGAGAAAGAAAAGAAAGGAAATATTTCCAAAAGCGCAATTCGAATCCACTACCATCACGCTTATAATCACACGCTTGCGCCCCTGTGCCATGACGGCGTCTACAATATTCGTGTATATAATATTTTCCATTCAGCTATAACAAACCTTTTCCGTGTTGAACTTCGATTGGTGGTCGCATATTCCCTGGAACAAATACGAAGTTTAAATATAAGATTATTCTATATATAAAATAGGAATGCGTTTTGATTACTATGAACAAGACTCTACAAAATTTTATTTAATTTTTTATATTTATAAAGATTAAGATTTCATTTGGGTCACACAAGAGTATGATTGTAACGCGACATTTGTGTGTTCGATCCTCACTCGAGGTAATGGATTTATTTTCATTTCTTCGCTCTGGTACCAAGGCAAAAGCCCGGTGTTAAGTTCCGTCACTCAACATGTAATGCCTCGCCGCAGAATTCGGCGGAAAGAGGGCAATGGAGTTTTCTTAACAATGGGTTCCCTCTGCCAACTCTGATGTGTGCGGGATATAGCGTGAAGCTGATATAAAATTTTTAAAAATTGTATTATACTTTCGAACAATTAATAATGTAATAGAAAAGTAAGGGAGGGGATTAAAGAAAAGATAAGCGACGTAATATACGTTATAATGCATAATCATGTTCTCAGTTTAAAATTACACAAATTATGTTAACACTGATTTTTTTTTATTGCTAGAGCGCTTCTTCTTAATTTATTAAAATATATTTATTCTAAAATAAATAATTGGTACCTTTTGAATATTGCGAAGTATGACAAGTTAAACTGTAGAATGCGGTTTTTTAATGACTTGAAATAATCGAAACATGTACAGATATGTATAAAAAAATCATTAGAGGTTACTATATTCTCTAATTATACCTATAAATATTATTAGAAAAATAATATTAAAATAATAAATCTAATAATTAACATTATATTAAATAAATACAGATTTCAATACACTTTAAAAACAAAAACACGTACCTAGTTATATCATAACATAATATGAAAATGACAATGTTAATATTGTTTACAAGTGTTAATCACTTGCTGTACAAATATTTCTATACACACATACATAATATTGAATAATCATAAATTATTAAATTATATAAAATTGAGGGTAGTCGTGGCGCAGGGGCATAAAATGTGTAAACGCGACGGGTTGTGGGTTCAATTCCTACTCGAAGTAATGAAATATGCATTTAAATGCTAATTGTCATTGTCAAAACGCAATGCCTTCAGAATTTGGCGCAAAGTATGAAACGGAGTGTCTTAACATTAGGCCCAGCCTACTTCGTGCAAGATGGAGCGTTTTTTTTATTACGTATAATTACGTATGTTATGTTTCACAAATGGTGTATTTCTGTTGCCGCTATAACAAAAATACTAAAAAAACAGAGTAAAATAATTTATTTAGAGGTTTCTCATACAACAGACGTGATTTTTTTTTACCGTTTTCATAGATAATGAACCCTTTGCGCGTGTGTACGACTACTACTACTACTACGTGTAAGCACCATTTAAGATTATGAGTGCTAGAATATTTTATTTTAATTAAATAAAAATTATTTAAGAATTATCTCTTTTTATATAATTTTTTATAGTATGACATAAAAATATTTTTTAATTGAGGAGCGCTCTTGATGCTTTATTCTTAGTGGAATGAAGCATAAAACAAAAAAGTATAAAGTGGCCCATAAAATAAGAAATTTGTATGACCTCCCATTCAAAAATTCAATTTTAATGGAATTTATTTGTTGACTAGATCTAAATAACAAATTTGTTGTTGAATTTGTACAATTCAAACATTTCAATAGGAATAGTATACTCTGGTTTGCAAATATTGTGAACTATAGCTACCTAAAGACATAAAACTTAAAACGAGAAATTAGTTTGACTATTGTTTGTTTATTTTACATGTATTTTATATTTAAGATTGAAATTTTTATTTATAATTTTTTATATGAATTCAATCCGAAAAACAATACATCTATTGTTCAATATTTTTATGTGAATAATATATATTTATATTGTTTATTGGTTGTGAATAACAAGAATAAATTATTAGCACAGTAGTTTCAAATAAAACAAATTGTGACTAAATCACTATTATTCTATTATTAAATACCTAAACTTAAGCTACCCTTAATCTATCAAAGGCGAACTCAATCCAAAATTCAATTGTTGGAATGCAATTGCATTTTGCATCAATATTACCACATTTGTTAATTTCATTCAAAGTTTTGTGTGAAACAGCTAAACCATGTCTTTGTGTTGAGTAACTGCAATAATCTGCACTTGAGTAACCCAAGCTTGCTAAGCCACGGACAGTTAAGTCGTTTTATTGTATAGTAGCATTTCATAAGAGCCCTTTGCTTTATACAAATATTTCGAAGCATAATATTTGATGTTTGCTTTTGTTAGCTTGAAATATCGGTTTGTGATTGATAATTTTGTGAATTTATGTACTTTTAAGTGTTTTAATTTAGCTTTACGCTGTATTTCTCTCGTTTAATAGTAGGCAAATGGAACTTGGGCGTCAAGACTCCTTTCCCATTAAGACAGTTCTGCTACGCACTTCTCACTTAATTCTGGTATTTCGTATTGTGTAGCGGAACTCAACGCCACCTTATGCCTCGTTATGAAAGCGAGGAAAATTATGTGAAAATTGTAGTTGTGATTTGAGATTATTTTAAAAAATAATATTATAGAACTATGAATGTTCTTCAAAGTTCGAAATATTTTTGTGACTACACAGAGAAATTATATGTATTTTTTTTTGTTTTGTATGCTTACAATTTTTTTTTATTTGTTTGCATGGACCAAATTATAGCTATTTGATTATTGGTTATTTGCGGTGTGGGTGCTGACCCGTACCGCAAATAACGCACGGTATATATATATATATATTTATATTATTGACATTATTTACAAAATAATTAAAATAACACTCCAGAAGCTGATGCGTCAGTGGATCTCTGCTTACAATATTTGATAACTTAAGAACAAAAAAAAAATATTCTTTTTATTCTGTATGCAATAATTTTTTTCTTAATATTATTCCAAATTGTAAAAATCTAATAATACATACATACATAATATATCTCATATCATCATAACTGATATTAATTCAGTCAAAATCCTTTCCTATACTTTTTACAATACAAAGCTCAACGAGCTAAGCGACTATACATTCCAGTCCACACTTTGTGTCTGTGAAGGATCTCTCATATTGGTTGATTCTGAATACTCGATTACGTTTTCACATTTAATGGGATAGAAGTATTTCATTTTGAAAATATATTCAATATATGCAAGATAAATCTTGAATCTTTCATTTGCTTTATTTTTTTTTGTTTCTTTTATTTTCGTAAAGAATTTATTTTCACTTGACTGACTTGGGTCTGTTCTCGTGATTTTTTTCCAATTTTACTCTTTAGTATCGTATAATAGTTTAACACTATCAGTCTATGTAACTCGGATATAACATCAAAACTAAAATGTTTTTGATAAAGGCAAATACTTCCAAGGGCTGTACCGTACCGTAATTTTAAAAATTACTGATAATATATTTTATTTACTCGTCATAAACGAACTATGTTCGAAAATATTTGGATATTTTAAGCTTCGTGCTTAATTAACCTGGATAATAGTTAACGTTAACTCTAACTTTTGAAAAATATTTTTGAACTGTTTAATCCGGATAGCATAACGAACAAATTTCCGAATATCTGCTGAATCCGTACAAATTGTTGAACATATCGGAGTTAAATAGATAGATACTAAAGTTATCTAGCTATCGATAGACCACTCCTTAAAGTTACATTTTTTTAACTTCACTCTGAATCCCGCCCATAGAAACTGGGAACCTAGTATTAAGAAGCTTCCCTTTTAAGCATTCCTCACTTTCTGCTCAATTCTGGAGGCATTTCGTGTTCATTAGCAAAACTCAAAGCCTGAAAATGAAAATATTAAATATTTCATTTTCTCATATAAAACTTAACAATAAAATTAATTAAGAGGACACTAGCAAACAACAATTCATTTTTATATAATAGATTCGAGTTTTTATGTGTGAAATTGTATATATATGTGTGTGAAATAGTGGAAGAATGCTAGATCAGTCTCTCCAATAAATCAGAACGGCGATTCTCTGATGAAAAGTGAGCCAGCTTGCTCTTGCAACGATGGAGGCGATATTAAGTCGAGGTAAAATATTTTTGAAAAAGACGACACCGTATATCACCATATATCAAGAATTTCTATTCTACATCAAATTTAACAAAATTATAACATTATAAGGAACGACAATCTAAGGATTTGAAACTTTTCAAAATTCAATACAAGGATATCCGAATAATGTGTTAATAATTTCTCGAAAATCTCTTGAATTCGTCCCATGCAGGTCCTTTAATAACTCGACAGTTTCGAAGGTTTGCTCGATCCGATAATCCCAACTGATGAAGTTCGTCGAAACTTGGATCAGCTCCCGAAATTACTTATATATGTGATTATAATGTATGTAGGATATATTTAATTATGTTTTGGGATTCAATTAAGATTAAACGTTTAATTGTTTTGATTATAATAGAATTTAAAAGTTTTATTTGGTTATTTTCATTAGGTATTTTAATTTTTGTGTACTTTATATGTAGTTATTAAATTTGTGTATTTAATTACCAAACTATTCTTGTAACTGTGAATATTTTTTCTATGATATCAGGAAATAAAAAAAATAATCATATATATATATATATATATATATATATATATATAT
>DWAN01004870.1:0-11762 GCA_018230445.1 Heliconius hewitsoni
GATGTCGAGGTTAAGCGCGGCGTTGAGTTCTGCCACTTAACACGCAATGCCTCCACAATTCGGCAGAAAGGGGGGTGTGGAGTGTCTTAACACTTGGTTCCCTCTGCCTATCCTGCTGTGTGTGGGATACAGCGTGAAGCTGGTATAAAAACATTATTTGATTCTTAACTTTTTGATAAAAAAAAATAGTGTATTCGTTTTATAAATATTATATGTACATACTTCTTTAAAATAAGATTTATTGTTGATATCATTGTGTGTAGACATGCCTCAATGATTGTATCATGAAACAATGCTTTAACAGTTTTAATACTATAATTATAATGCTTAGCACAAACATTATTAACAAGAAATTATGCAAAATAAGGTTATGTCAATCTATGTTTCAATGAAACTTATAATTTGTCAAAAATGATAACTAAAAAACATTTAAGGGTGTGGTGTATTCTCTAATTTACCAAATATTATTTAGAAAAAATCAAAAATAACTTACCCTAACATACAAATGATTGTTCCGGAAACATAAGCAATAAGTCCTGGCTTGGTTTGTGTATAGGAATCCATTTCAGCATGGCAACTGGGGCATATCATGTGGGTGGGATGGGGACCAACTGGCACCACTGTGGTCACTATGGCTGGACCGGCAGCTGTGAAAAGAATAAAATTATTTTACAAGTTATAAGCATGCAATTTCATTTATCTAAACCAGTTCCTCTGTTTAATATAGAAAGTTTAGAAGATAATTTTCTTAGCGCTCCTCACTACACTCATACAAGGAAACTACATGACAAGTTTCTGTTTTCTATGTTCAGTGTTTTCAATTATGTTAGTAAATGAATATTTTAATATTTAAATCAATCCACACTGCATTCTGCACACAGTAGGGTAGGCAGAGGGAACTTAGTGTTAAGACACTCTTTTCCCCCATTTTCTGCCAAATTCTGGAGCATTGAATTAGCAGGCATGTCTAGGGGTGGGCATTCCATTTCCTTGAGTGTTGTTTGAACCCACAATCAGTCACATTTACAGTCACACACATGTGCTGTGTGCCACAACTTTTTTTTTATCTTCATTTCCATATTTAGTAGGGCAGGCAGAGCTTTGTGTTATGACACTCTGTTGTCTCATTGTCTGTTTTCTTATCAGGGTGAAGAAGTGAAGTTAATTATGTTTATTTCTTATAAAAGTAATCCATTCCCTGGAGTAGGTATTGAAATCCACGACAGTTACAATCAGAAATAATAATTCTTTGATCTACACATTGGCAAACATAAACAACATGTTAGAGTAAAAAATAGTATTACAATTTTATAATGATTCATTTGTTTTGTTCATAACTTATAAGTAACCAATAATGAACATGCATATTTAAATCCATAACAGTCAATTGTTTGAATTTCATTGATTAGAGATTAATAAATGAAAATAATCTCTCAGTAGGAACCCAGAACTATCATATTTTTATTTTGGTGCTGTGGTACTGCAACACAATATCTTTAATTTTTTAATTTTATGCGTTTTTTAATTATTAAAGAAAGAAATATATGTCATTTACAAGGGTAAGTGTAAGCATTAAGCTCCACTACTCAATATGCAGTCTCACAAATTAGGCAATGTTTTATTTACCTTTGATTATAAAGTAATCAAAGGTAAACACTATGGCAATAGTTATTATGATTAAAAATAAAATTTTATACTAAATGTTGTCAAAAACAAGGATTTGCCATATATTATATTTTTGATTTAGTCATAAAAGAAACCTGAGAATAAGCCTATAATAAGGCCTGAGAATATTCGTATATACATATTACATATTATTAATTATCAGGATATATGTTTTACCTTCACTTCTGTCCTAAAATTGTTAACTGTTACAAGGGCATATTACTCATGTCTCCAAATAATTTTGAGGTCATATTTAATAATATATATATTAACAATATATTATATGTAAGAAATTAAGCTTACTTGGTGGGTATTGTGGTGTATAGGGACTCGAGGGCCCGACTCCACCAACAGCTTGAGAATAGCTCGGGGGAGCAGCCGGGGGAGGCTGCATCGTATGATGTCCGTTACCCCAGCCATATGGAGGAGGATTACCACTTTTTTCCATTTTTAGAAAAAGAAATATATAATCACCACTCAACGTTAACGTTACTTAGTGCGCGCACTGTATAGAGTATACCTTCGCGTGATGCAATACAATATCGCTTCTATTTTTAGGTATGATTCCACCAACCAATAAAACACAAATGCTCATTCGTGAACTAAAAGGTTCATGAGTAAGTGAATAATGCGGTTTGATCAATTTAAATAATAACCAATCTAGACGTTCATTTATTGTAGGCTTTTTTTACTTTAATGTTATCAAAAATATTGTGTTTCTTTTTGCATTAGACGCCCGACCAAACAACGATTTTTTGCTTTGTTAATTACGATTAACGAATTGAAAATATAGACAAGAACCACAGACTAAAAATATTATTTCGAAAATCATCTATATAGTATAGGTAAAGTACCATATATTTTCATAAAGGGAAAAATTAAATCTTTTTTTTTTATTTCGGCAAATATTGCATTCCCTGGACATTACTAACAAATTTAGTTTGGGTATTTGTATATTTAACATTAGAATATGTTTTAGTAATATTATAAATTTCAAATTACTGTCATAAATAATTATAACGAACAGAAAAATAAATTCATTTTGAATGTTTCTCCCAATATCATACATAGCCTTTACCTCATCGACACGCTTATTTCACCTACGTATTAAAATATACGATTAGCGTGGGTTTTCTTTAATATACCTTAATTTTATAATACGTAGGCTGGCACACCTGTGTATATATCTAGTAAGTTATTATTTCATTGCACTTGAATCTTACGAAAAGCCCTTTTTTCATCTGATAGCATTTTTAAATAAGCATTTTTTTTAATATAATGGCAGCATTGGTCTCAACTAGGGTAGGAATGTCTTTATAGGGAATTTCATGATTTTTGGACGGCTTATTCATCATAGGTAAATAAAAACGATAATAGTATTTATACCTATCAAAGTTGGGCTAATTTTAATTGCAATTGACTATTAATTATTACCAACTGTCATTTATTTGAGCGGAAACCAAAATTCATTAGTTGTTAATTGTAGTGTAACAACAAATATATTTTTTATTGTGATTTACCTACAAATAAATAAACATTTGTTAATATTTTATTGTTGATTGCAATTAAAATTTGCCTAAGAGTAATGGAGTCCTTGATAATAGATCCTTGATGGAGTAATATACTGAGTTTGGCGTGAAAATCACGTCGTTATCAATATGCTGTGTTTGTTTTCGGTAATTCTACGCCAAGGATTGCATTATCATAATTTTGATGTGTGTTCTCATGTCATTTTCCTTATATTTCAGTTAATAATGAATTAATAAAGAGTTCCGTTTTATCATCAAGAACAGCATTGTTTCCATGATTTTTTTTGCTGCTTGTGTCAACTTCATCTTTCACGTTAAATAAATTGGAAAAAAAAGTAATATACTACTACTACTACACTTGCACGGTGCTAGTTCTATTGATACAAGAGGTGCAGGCCGGTGGTCAAAAAGCAATATAGAGCTTGGACTACAACTCTACTTTATTGATTTAAATAAGTGACCACACAAGATAAAAATAAAAAACAAATGTTATTTCATTAAATTTACCAAGTAATGAAAGTCTTTAGGGACTATATATAAATTCTATAGCTTAAATCAATTAATGTTAAGGCCAAAATTGCGCAATGTCATGCCTGAATTGAACAAATCTTTAGATGATATTTTATCTCTATTTTTCACCTGGAAACACCATACCCAATGGGCGGGATAGGGTCGATGCAGGCATTCACCAATCCGGACGATAGACATGCGCAGGACGAATCCCAAAATTATTGATTTTGAGACTACAGCCTACAGACTACAGTCTAGACGTGGTTCGTGCAGCAGCTCTATGTTTTAATAATATTTTATCTCATTGTTCTTATAGTTGGCTTCAAAATGTTTTATTCAGTATTTTCTGCTCTTGAAATGTTCTGACAAAGGATATAAAGTAAGTTACTAGTTTTAGTTTTACAAATTATGATTTTACAAGACAAAGACAACTGAAAAATCAATAGAGTGCAAGGTATAATAAGGTGTGGCAGTATTTTTTTTACGTGATTGCATAACGACAGCTAAAATTTTGCGAATCTTATAACACTATAAATTAATCTATAGATTGAATTTGTATTAAATTATGCGCAACAGCGATTTTTAACAAATTTGTTTAATTAAATTATTAAATTTGTTTAAGGTATTCTTATATATATATTACCACTAGTAGAAGACAAGCGTTAAAATACTTACAAAATAAGTAACAAATTTGAGTTAGAGGCAAAATTAAGAAATGTAGGTCTACATTGTTTTTTTATTTAAATATTTTTGCTACTATGCATATCTTTGTTGTATTTTTTTAGCTTTATGCTATATATGATAATAAGAGGGAACCTGAGATCCTACTGTTAAGATACTCCGTTTCCTATTTAGGAGATCGTTTAAGAGTTCAGCGGAAAGTGCTCAGGCGAACTCTTAAGGCATTGCGTGTTGACCGGCGGAACTCAACACCGCGCTATTGGAAAAAATGGAATGAAATATTAAATATTTCATTTTCCCTATAGGAAATCGAACCTGTCGCGTTTATAGTCGCCCGCTTGTGCTACTGTCTACCTACCACGACTGGCTTCAAATTCTATTTCTGATTTAATTAATACAATCTATCATTTTATGCATAAAAAGTGTAACACTAACCTGTTACTAAACGTACATTGCAGTGAGAGGCTTATTAACTAAGAATTTTGTTATTAAAAATATTTATGGCAGAAAGTATTAGCATTCAATTTATTTGACATACTATCTATGCCTGCGATTTCGTTTGGGTAGGATGTAAATTAATATAAACTTAATAAACTTTTTTATTCATGAAACGAATGAAAAATAAAACAAACATTAAATGTTTAGAGAAATTTACTGAAACACAATAGTGAAAACTGCATTTAACTTTGAGATTATCATGAACAAACATACAGACAAAAGACAAAAAATCACTGGCTGGGGTCCTTTTACATAGGTAAATTCTGCTAAGCATAGACATCAGTATTAATTACATTTTAGTTACCATTTAAATGCTACCTTTTTATTGTTTTAGATGTTCCTGTCGAAGGCTCATCGGTCTGCATATATTGTTTAGTGTCAGAATATTATAGATCAACAAAAATCGAGTGACTTTCTAAAAACTTTAATATATTAATACTTACTCCGAGTCATGCCGAAAAATCAATATGACATATGTCGTTTGTATGTTTTGTGTAAGTCAAATATTGCGATTGTTGATATTTCAGTTAAAAGCGACATGCTTCAAACAGTATTAAAGAATTTGGTAGAATTTAACATAAACATTGATGCGACTTGAATGATAGATTCATTCACTTACTATCGTGCAGCGCGCATGCGCCGTTTTACTTCTTTGTTGAAAGAATTATAAATTAGTAAATATGATTGATTCCGGTCAAGAGGTGTGCGCTGGACTGAGAGACGCTTCATATGATATTGACGAAAAATATTATTTACTAAATGTGGATGATATACCTCCATTAGATTTAGAACTCAACATTGAAACGTCTCCAATCGAACCAGAACTTGGCCCTTCTGATGAATTACCTAGAACCAAAGTAGAAACGCAAATAACACAGAAAAAGAAAAGAACCCGAGGAAACTTAAAACAATCGCTGCCACCATCCCTACCGCAAATAGATTCAACATGGGGGAATTATAACTGGCAGTGTCAATATTGTGAATCATTTTTTCCTACCGTCACTGAACTTAAAACACATGGAATTGAGATTCACGAGAGTTGCAACCCGTACAAATGTACCGATTGTAACATCCGTAAGGCAAAACTTGATTGCTTTGTCACTCATGTCACAACACATAAGAAATATTTGAAATATTCATGCTATGTGTGTTACGAAACGTTTTCCGAAATAAGTCAAACTAAGCTACATTACAAAACTCACATTAAAAGTAAACACGCTTGCTCCGGATGCAATGAGTCATTTGAAACAGCCGATGAACTTGATCAGCACAATTTGGCTTTTAAAAGAGATACACAAACAAAGCAAGCTCCTCGCGCTAACTTAAATGAGAATCTTTGTTGCCATGTCTGCAAGAAATCATTTAAACACAAACGCTCATTATCGAGTCATCTTTTAAAACATACAAATAAAAAGCCAGAACATACATGCGAGAGATGTGGCAAGACATATGTTACTAAACAGGGTCTGAAGGTACATCTGATGGCACACGATGACATCAGACCATTTCCTTGTTTAATTTGCAAACTTAGATTTAGAACTAACGGACAGTTAAGGGTGCACGTGAGGGTCCATGATGATGTGAAGCCCTATGAGTGTCACGTGTGCGGTAAAAGATTTCGTTTGTCAAACCAACTGGTCAATCACTTTATTATACACACAGACAACTATCCGTATACTTGCCCTCTCTGCAGTAAGAAATTTCGATTTAAAAATTTCATAAGCGAACATATGCGTCAGCACACTGGAATCAAGCCATACTGTTGTGATATTTGTGATAAAAAGTTCGCAAGCTGGGCAAACTATGACAAGCATATGAAGGTGCTACATAATATCAGTATCGCTAAGAGGAAACGGACGGATAAGGGGATATGTCCCATTGACCCTGATACTGGAGAAGTGGTGTTATGGGAAGAAAGCAAAGAAACAAACGCTTGGAAACAAGAGTTATTAAATGTTACAGGGAAGCGCGGCAGACCCAAAAATAAACAGTACTTAAAAAATTAAAAACACAAGATATAAAAATATTTTCTGTTCTGCAATAGAGAATCGTAACTGTGAAAATATTGGTACAATACAGTATCTATTATTATTTAAATGGCGATAATTTACAATTCAATAGTAGATGAAAATGAATTTTGAATGAGCTAAGATAAGCTTAAACAAGGTAAAGATATGGCAACTGATTTATACATTTCGTGCTCGCCTCTTTCCCACGTATATTATAAAAAAGTGGGGCAAGCCGGGGACGAGATTGACATTTAGTGTTTGATTAGTGTTAGTAGGCTTACGAGTATAATATTCTGATAAATAACTATGTCCTTGTCATAGCTGTTGTCTTTTAGTATAATACATCAATTTCAAGCTTAAAGATTAATATAATAGCTATCTTTAGATCAAGATACGCTATTAGTTCCTCGCAACTTCGCAGCTTTTTTTGAAAACCAAACTCCATGGTAATTGGCAATTTTCCAAATGATAGTACTTAAACATTTATAAAATAATCATGATTGTATAAAGCTATGTATTGTACTAAAGAAGTAAAGATTTCTTATTTTTAGTTAAATGGTTAAATGTTGCTTACCATATTATACTTACTGTAGACAAAACATATTGTAGAGCCTAAGGTGTTAACTAATTAATTGTAACTGAGTATTACATTTGCACTTTTAACAGAATGAACTGCAAATAGTTCTCTGCATATTCTGTGTATTTGCTGTTTTGTCAATATTTATGGGAAACTTGTTGTAAGGTAATTATAACTTTTGTGGTAACCTATAGGAGGCAGTTGTAATAATATTAATCTGTCAAATGTTTAAGACACGCATGTATTTATTCAAAATAACTTACTTACTTATGGAGGAACGAATGTAATAAATATTCGTATAGTATTCGGATTTCAAGCCAGGTATTATTATGTCTATGCTATAGATACTTACAATTATCACATGGATACATCCAATGTTGTCCAAATGATAATAAAGACAAAGCATAGATACCTATTATAAATTTGTCTATAGACTAAACTATTAAATTAAATTAGCTTCACGCTGTGAATAGTGTTAAGACTGTCCGTTCACCACTTTCTGCCGAATTTTGGAGGCATTGTGTTGTCTATACATGATTTTTTTAATATAACTGGAAGATAGAAGAAAATGGAAAATCATGTTACTATTGACATAAAAGTAGTAAACATTTAATTACTCGTATAATATAAAACAAAAGTAGTCATAAGGCCGCTATGGTTTATATATATGATATATTTGTGATTATTTTGATCAATAGCAATTAAAAAAGTCCACAAAGGTATCGTATTAGGCGCCTAGACGCCATAGAACGCACGCACTGTGCTACAGAACTCAATTATAAAAGAAAATCACAAAATTTGGCAATTGACAAAACTGTCAAAATATAGCTTCTGATTAGAAATAATTAGTTATAAGATATTTTGTGTGCTCAATAACATCAAACGTATAAGATATACTTTGCAAAAAACTTTTTATTGTATACAAATTAGGTAGGCACTTATACCTAATTATATTGGTGTTTGATGTATCATGTACTGATATTTATTCCATAGTAACGACTTCTTGTTTCTATCGCTTATTTGCAAAGTAAATTGGAAGAGGTTAAATTTTTTAGAAATTATAAGATTTTAATGGATGTATCAAACAATTTCTTCTTGTACTGATTATCTAAACTATAATCTGAAAGATGCTGTATTTGAGGCATAATTCAATTTAAAAAAGTAAGTGTTTCTATGTATTTTGATTCCGTCTATGTACGCATATATGTATGTGTTTACAGGGAATTAATGATATAAGAAATGAAAAGTCTTTGTGTAAGTTATGTAGGTATACCTACAAAATGTGCGATCTGCTATTTGCACCCGACTCGTATGTACTCAGGTCTTTTAACAGGGGAAGGTATTGTATTCTGGGCTCGGGCTTATTTTTCAAGCCAGAATAAATGTGTCCGTTATATCTACATATACATTAAGGAGTTACAATGTCGGGTTGAGATATGTATACCTAAGTACTTATTTCTAAATGTGTGTTTTCCTTTCTATGTGATACTAATATATTCTTTTAGATTATTTATATACGAAAAGTCTTAGACTCATACTTATTTATATAATTTGCGTATAAATGTGATATATAAATATGTAATATTCTATAAAAACTATTGATATTACATTATAGTCGGATGAAAAATGGCTTAGTACTATTTTATAACTGGGCAGCATTGCTCATCCTTTTAGTATTTATGTCGTACATATCTAAGCATTCTATATGGAATTTAAAACATTTTCAATTTTATCCTATGTAACATTTTATCAATGTAACGTTTTATTGATGTAACATTATGTGTAATAAAAGAATTGAAATAAAACTATTGTTTTTTTCATTTAATTAAAAGTACACTTAAATTAAACGAGGATACGAACGAGGTTTTGGAAGAGTCCTGGCCACGTGAAGGAGCTAGGTAAATTAGTTTTGGAAGAGTCGTTGGAAGAGTCGTGGCCACCCACAGTTTAACGACATTTACATGCTTAACAAACTAGTAGGTAAACTAGTAGTACAATTCTCTTTTATTTATTTGCTTGTACGAACTCATGACTGTCTCAAGTAGTTGCCACGATCTCCTTTTGATCCATGTTCAAAAACTGATGCTGGTTTAAAAGTAGGTTAGTAGTAGCTAGTCGTGGCGCATGGGCTAAAAATGACTGTAAAATTGGCTTGTTTGATGTGAAATAAAAATTCCTCGTGTGGGTCGATCCCCACTCGAGGGAACGGAGTGTCTTCAATGAATCTAGTATCCTTCTGTCTACCCTGCTGTGTGCGGGATACAAGGTAAAGCAAAAAAAAGTTGACAAGTCTCAGCAAGCGTGTAAGCGCTTCTCTCTACTTACTTTGCTATTTGTGGGATACAGCGTGAAGCTGTATAATACTTAATGTAATTATAAACATTGCAATAATTAGTACTGTACATACCATAATATATGTTTTTAAACACCGTACCGGAAATTTTAAATTGACTATAGTTACATATTTTTAATCTATGCTATATTACCATAGACAATTTATTAAAAAAAAGTGGTAAATCATGTACATCTTTGGGTATATGTATTCTGTGATCATGTGAAGTCAACTGTCAGAGAAACAAAAATAGCCATCTGTGTTAGGTACTTGTCTTATATCGTAATCGTATGGTACTGAAATAACTAAATAATATATACACACGTACCTTTTCGGCTTAGAAATTAGCACAACATACGCGAGGTAATTAAAAAAATCTATTATACTATCTTTAATTCAGTGGTCAAATATTGTGTTAATTATTTAGAAGAACAGTGTGTATATTAAGCTTGTGATGATTCATATAACTCTTGTTTTCCCCATTAGAACCAATAATGTCTTCACCACGCCCTAAATCACCTCGCACTCCCGTGTTACCAAAGAAAGAAGACAAAGAAGAATCATTTTGGGATAAAATTGGAACGATTGGTCGCAAAAAGCGCATAAAGGAAGGTGAGAATAATTACTCGTATACTAATCATATGCCGTGTGTAGGTTGATACATTCATAGTTCCCATAAGTGTTACCTCATTGACCTGCAGTTGTCTGATATGTGATTTAATTAAGCTTAAACTTTTTATTCCAGTGCAGGAAGTACAGGCGGAAGGAAAATACGCAATCGACTCACCTGGTAGCCCAACAGCTCCGGAAATTCCACCAGAGGAATATAGCTTGCGTAAGATATCTACATATATAATTACTTAATTCTACTAATTATCACAAAAAGAGACAGAAGAGGGCAGGGTACACGCTGTCACCCATGCACCACAACATTTTTGAGACATTATGTTTTGAATGGTAGAACTCAATATAATTTAAATAAAGAAATAGAAAATAGAATAGAAATGCTTGTAAGAGATGGCTTGAAGCAATAATTCCTTTGCAGCCTTTGTATACATTTATCATCTGTATTATGTATTTCTTTTGTTTTTCTGTGTGCATTAAAGTATATTCTAACGTAAATAAAATTATTTACGTATGTGGGGATCTAAATCACAACAATTGTGTAGTCAGTTTGTTTACTGTCACTGCTCCATGACAGCCTCACAAAATAAATAATATTTAATTACATTCTTTAATTTTAGATGACAATGAAGAAAGAGCAATAATTGAACCTAGGTGCTTGGAAGATCCCAGAGTAAAAGACTTGATCCAAGTTTTGATTGATTGGATAAATGATGAACTGGCAGCACAAAGAATCATTGTCAAAGATATTAGTGAAGATCTTTATGATGGTCAAGTGCTACAGAAACTTCTGGAAAAGTTAACAGAGACTAAATTGGATGTACCTGAAGTGACACAGTCAGAAGAGGGACAACGGCAAAAGCTGGCTGTAGTGCTGAGAGCTGTAAATCGGGTATGTAATATTTTGATATTTTATTGTATATTTCATTATTATAGTGCAAACTCCATTTAATATTGTTCCTTGTTCTCCTTTGCTTGTTTTCTATACAATTACAGAGCAAGCAAGTTGAGTATATGAATAAATAAATAAATAAACTAGCTTCATCCACACTTGGTTATTATTTTCACTATCCACCCATCTGGTATGAAAAAATACTTTGTTGGAGTCTACCATTCAAATTGAGCAGAAATTAGATTTACTTAGATTTGTAACAGAATTATTACTTCTACTTATTGTACAAGAAATATGTAAGATTAAAAATAAGTATTGCATTAAATTTGCCAACAAACTTGCAAATTTTATGAACATTACCTTAGCAATTGGCGCTACAATATGTCCATTTGTGAATATATATATATATATATATATATATATATATATATATATATATATATAT
>DWAN01004871.1:0-11761 GCA_018230445.1 Heliconius hewitsoni
TTATATTCCTAGTTTCAATTTTCGCACCCGCGTGATACGTTCTTAACTAATCACCCCGTTCTTCACTATTCCCCCGGGAATAGAGCCCAAACAGAACCGTCGCGTACTGTCGCACCCTTGTGCTCTGAGCCACAACGGCCTCTATTCTAGGCCTATTTTCATGAAAATGTAGAAATATATAATTAATTGGTGAACTGCTTGTTAATCGTTGTTTGGTGATTGTATTGTGTATTACTAATCACTACATATGGAATAAAAAAGATGCCCGTCATGGCGCAGGGGCATACAGTGGGACTGTAAACGCGACTGGTTGTGGTTTCTTCGTTCTGGTGTCAAGGCAAAGTGCGGCGCTGAGTTCCGCCGCTCAGCACGCAATGCCTCTAGAATTCTGCGGAAATTGGGGAACGGAATGTCTTAACACTAATTCTCTCTGCCTATCCAGCTGCGTGCGGGATACAGCGTGAAGCTGATTTATTTATTTGATTAAATTTTTTATAGTTAATAGTCCATATGTACGCTTAAATCTTTAAAACTATGCATCGTATTTTAACGTAGTTTTTTTTAATAGATAGAGTGATTCAAGAGTAAGGCTTATACTATAGTAGAAAATACTGATATTTTTAGGTTTCTAATGTGATGTCGAAAATAATTACATTGCAAACGCGGCCTAAGCTCTAGGAGATTTATCAAAATAATCCACTAACTATTACACATTAAAAAGATATACAGATAACTCCGCGGTATATGTCTATCTCTTATGGGTAACCCACAATAACAATTTTTTGTCATTTATTTCTTACGAGAAATAATGGCTAATTTTCGAAGCGATCTTAAGTAATACAGCATTATCCAATGAAGTACCTTAAATATATTTTTGATTTAATATATATAAATATGGCCCTTTACAGCAGGTAATTGAAATGAATATTTTCGAAAATATTACAGATTAAAATTAAATTTTAAACGAATTAAGTGTATTAAGCAAATAATACAGTAGTTTAATCGGGCGAAGCCGCAAGCGCGTCGCTAGCGTACAATATTTTCCTAGGTTTTACAGTAGAAAAATAGAGACAATTCCATTTTTTTTTCTAAATGTTAAAATAATTTCCATAATAAAAATATCATATATTTTAATGTATGTACTGTAGGTTTCTATGAATATCAAAGCAAGCTCACGTGCTCCCGTACTTAGTCATTAGGTTTACTTGTGGACCTTAAAATGTATTATCTACAGTAACATAACACATTATAAACGCTATAAACAAATTAAACCGTATATAATTAAAGGTCAGCTGGTAGAAGACACACGGTGGCCGTGGGTTCAACTAAACAACTCGTTTCGGTCCATCACTAGTCCTTTTATGTTAGTCGTCTAATTATGCAACTTATGCAACGTGGTCGGACCTTGTACTCTTTTCTATTGTGCGTGCTAACGATGCTTCCAAGTCTTATCTGGAAACACGTTATGGTGATTTTATCACTTAATACAGGTAGCTTTCATATATATTTATAGATGAATTAATATTTTTAATTTATTTCTATTGATGATAGAAAATATCAATTTTAATAATTATAATATTTTGTTACTTAGGGGATCCCGAATCGCGGGATAACTTTAAATAGATAGGTAACCTAATAAAATAGATAGATAGATAGAGAAAATAGATAGAACACCCTCGTTAGTGCTTAAACAATACTAGAAAAAAATCCAATAAAATTATATAAAATAGTTTCTTTTACAGTATATTTATTATATACATTTTATTGCAGCTGTTACAAGCCATATTTACTAATATGTTATATCAGTTCATAATCTTTTTAACTTTAATTACAGTAATAAAAATTGATAATACCTGACTCACTTTCTTTAAATGAAAGCTTTATCGGTCAAATATTTGGGAAGGTCAGGTTCACTTACATTTTTATTGAAAGTAAGACTGAACCAGTTGTGTTGTTTATGTGTTTATATATTTTTTATTTACTGTATCCAAGAAGTCAAGTCTTTTTCTTTTGTTAAACTGAGCAGGTTCTGATTTGTTTTTTAATTTTTTAGTAAGTAAGGCAAAATTATCATAAAAATAGCATTCATTATACGTAGTTAAAAATAGCCACCCTCATTTGAACATGTCTTCATACTATATAACTCTCTACGGGTAATGGTTTAAGTAACTTTTTGCTTTGTTCCTTCCCAACGAATTAATTATCATAACTACCCGCATCTATTCGTCATGATGAATGATGAAAAATTTGTAACAAACAAGATTCTTAATTTTTAGAAAACGTATAAAAAGAGCATAAAAAGAGGCGTGGTTCAAATCCCGCTATGTTCCAATTTTTACATGTTTTTAAGTATATTGTTTTTCCTAGGTGGATTATTAAAAACGAGATTCTCACTAACCTTTAGTGAGAGATAATCTATAAACAAAAATCAGTTTCGAAACAAATACTGCAACATGCACCATTTATAAAATTGAGCCGTGTAAATATTTAAAGATATTAAAAAATATATATTATTTTTAATTAAACGGCCAAAAGATATGAACAACAGAAACATAATTGGTGTTGCGGGTCAACTGAAAAAAAGAATTAGATACGCTAGGTCACCTATATAGATAAACAATTAAAGAGATGACTGTCTGTGGGAAAATGATAGGACAACATGCAATACTTACAGAACAATTGCTTAGAGGTTAATCAAAATGTATTGCGTGTATGAATAAAATGATTAAAAAAAATATATATGCAACATAAATGACTATGATTATTATTTTTCATTGTGACTAATATAATGTATGAATTGTAAGAAATCAACAAAAACATCTATTAGTCACTCAGACTTGATTATATGATTTAGGCTTGATTTTATGAGTTTCACGCTGTATCCTGCATGCAGCAGGATAGGCAGAGCGAGGAAGTGTAATAACACACCACTCCTCCGCTAAGTTCTTGGGTATAGCGTGTTGAGTGGCGGAACTCAACACCGCAGCTTATCTCGTCGCCAGAGCGAAAAAATGAATATATATTTATTATTAATCAGCTATTTGTAGCTCCGTCCTTCAGCTACCGTAGCGTTTGGCGCTCCGTTCTCTCTGACTACCCCGCTAGGGATAAAGCGTGAAGCTAAGTTAAGTTATTAATCAGTTTCACGCTGTATCCCGCACACAGAAGCGTAGACAGAGGGTACATAGTGCAAAAAACTTAATTCGCCACTATCCTCCAAATTCCGTAGGCACTGGGTGTTGAGTGATGGAACTTAACGCAGCGCACACTAGAGCGAAGAAATTAAAACATACATTTAAATAAATATGTCATTTCCTTGAATGGGGATCGAACAACAACTTAGTGGTCAGAGCGTCTGGTCAGTTTCCAGGAGGCGCGGGTTCGAGTCCCGCTACGTTCAAATTCGTATACGTTTTCTAAATAAGTAAAATACGATTTCTTATAATCAGGGGTTACGATTTAAAAAATCATAACCGTGTTGTATAATTGGTAATAAGTACAGTTTATTATGCAGAGTTTGTCTCTTTGTAAATTTATTGTTGATTTCGTTTTATTTCTCAAAAATCGTAAGAGATAAAAGAATAGTAAGCGCTCACGCACAGGATTATTTAAAATTGCAAAGGAACATAACATTGCCATCATATTAGCATAAATGATGTAAGTATATAAAAATGTAGAGCTATTAAGATTACACTAGTATCTAAAAGTGACCTTGCTACTTCTTTGTCCACAGCATATAAATCATATTACTACCTAAACAACACTGAGGGTTCTGTACCAATTTCAGGATTGTAGGTCGACGGTCGATTGACAAACTTAAATTTTCGGTTGTATGCATTTATTTTGTATGAAATAAAGTACAAAAAAGTTTGTAATATTTATACTCCATGCCAAATTTGTAGGTCCATGAAAAACGCCCAAAGATCTTGATTACGAAACGAATTTCATACAAAATACAGCAAAAACGATGAATAAATATTGATATCTTTTGATTGCGTAAATCTGGGACCGTAAACCTGAATGTAATATTATAATTTAACCTTGATACATTTACTCGATCTGTAGATAAATAAATAATCTTAACTGACGAACAGCAAAGTGATCCTATAAGGGTTCCATTTTTTTAAGGTACGGAACCCTAAAAATGGTTGTGTTTAATCTATAATTTCAAATTAAATAACTTTAAATTTAGTGTATTCTTTTTTTTAAATCTTTTTTTATTTAGGGACCTTTTAAGTGAATAAAATACAAAAATGTCAGTCCCATCGTTTCCTTAAAACGAACTAAAAACATATAATACTAACAGAAATTTGATAAAGTAGCTTATACACTATTTAACCTTACATTTATATAACCATTGAGCTTCAACAGTTTAGTGTATTAAAGGATCTGGAATAATATTTCGTAGATAAATCTTGTACATATTCTTATAGTAGCACCAAAATAATCGATATTTTATATTTTTTACCTTTTACATATCTTCCGCATGAAGTGAACATTGAACATTTTCATTGGCGAGCAGCAAAATTTAATAAGAGACCATGGAAACACGTGGCTATATTATAATGATGTATTCTGCCCGAATCAAATTTGTAAAAATACAGCTTTTTAGCTATTTTTAAGCAGCTCATCAGCAACGTAGGCAAAGGGATCCTGGTGTTAAGACACTCCGTTCTTCCTTCCTTTTTCCACAGAATTCTGGAAGCATTTCGCGTTGGCTGGCGGAGCTGGCCCTTTGCCTTGACACCAGTGCAAACGAATGAAGATTGAATATTTCATTTCCTAGAGTTCATTTCCACAACCGAGTTTGCGTTTGTAGTCACACACGTGTAAAGCTTTTTTGTATCAATTTTTTTCTAATCAATATAGATACATAACTCCTTAATGTAATTAAGCAATAACAAATTTAATACTAAATTTTACCGTCTGACTATCTGAAATACGTGACAAAAAAAACTATACTTATTATTATTATTAAGCAAATCACAAAAATATAAGTAAGCTGCAAAAAAACAATTTAAGTGTTTTATTACGTAACTAAAATTTATATTTACATGTACAATATAATATGTCTTCCTGTCTGTCTCCAATTCAATCTCTCCAATCTCTCTGTTTTCAATTACATTATAAATGTCAAACATTTTCAAATAATAAATGTTTATGACGCTCAAAATGTAAACACGATTGAGCTTTTTAGATTTATTTTTATGTCCCGATTGTGAGTGCGATCAAATCGCATTCAATGCAAATGTCAGCATCATTAAAAGCAAGCTATCTTATCTACGATCTTAAATAATGTATTGCTAAAACTAAGGTGTTACATCTACATAATAATATCCTACTAAAAGTTATTAGGCTATTTGGGTTAAATTTAGATTTAAAACTATTTATTGAGGCCGTCGTGGCCCAAAGGCACAAGGGTGTGACTATAATGTGAAGATTGTTGGTTCGATCACCACTCGAAGGAATTAATTATTATTTATTAATATTTTTCATTTCTTTGCTCTGGCACCAAAGCAAATGGCCGGCGTTGAGCTCCGTAACTCAATACGCAATGGCTCGAAATATGCGGCGGAAAGTTGGGAACGAAGTGCCTTACACTAGCTTCCTCACGCCTACCCCCCTGTGTGCGGGATACAGCGTGAAATTAATTATTTATTGTATTTATCTTTAGTTTCACACTGTACCTTGCTTTAACAAGTCACGTGTTGTGCTACTGTGGTACGACGGTTGTCTATTTCTATGTTTTTCTTATTATATTGTCTTATTTTCTTGTTATTATCATTTTTTAAGCGTTATTTACAATCTAAGAAGCGCATAATCGTTTAATGCGCGGGTGCGCCCGCACTTTTTGTATGATTTCTAAAAAGTTCGTGTTCATACACGTACATAAGTAGTTATTAAATAGTTTTGTAAGCCCAAGGTTAAGAAAACCAAAATATTCATGTAGTGGCAGCTTCAATTAATAAAAGCCTTTTTTATCAATCTACCTGTTTTATTTTATCTAAATAATGATCTATCCTAATTGCTACACTTAAAATTAAAATTCTATTGATATATTTTTTACTATCTACCTACATCATGTCTATTGAAAGTAATTTAAATATAACCACTGCCCTGTTATATATCGATCCCGCAACCATCGCATTATTATCAGACCCCACTCCACACGATACTACCAAATAATAACAATAAAAACCTATAAAATCACTTGCGCAATCATTTATAAGATGCTTTTGCGAATATTAGACTAGCTACTCATATAATTTCCTATTCCACAGTGTCGTTACGACGTAATATGTTCATAAAATACCCGTCTCTACTTGGAACTGTGGAACGTGCGGCACGAGACGAACTGAATGTAATGTAAATTTAAGTATAATTGCTTGACACGGATTATTGCAAAATGTACGAGATCTGTCTTTGCGTGTTAATAAATATGACTTATCCAATAATATTTAGTGTATTTTATAAGAAAGATACGAAATATGGATTATAAAATTTAAATACAATGTTTTGAATAAATGTAAGTGTCGCACTTGTTTGGAAGTCGTCGCTGTACAGCGACACAAGTGTGCGACTGGTGCAAGATTGCAGTGGGTTTGATTTCCACTTGGGGGAATTTAATATTTAAATTTATTGCTTCGCTCTAGTGATGACTCAAAGCGCGATGTTGTGTTCCGATACTTGGCGGAAAGTTGGCAACGAAAATGTCTTAACATTAGGTTCCCTGTTTCTTTCTGCCTACTTTACTATATGTGGGATACGGCGTAATCAAAAAAAATCATTAAAATTGAAGCCTTTATTCCAGAGTTTAAGCAATAATATCAGTAAATCATTGGTGCTTAAATTATTATATATATAATATAATTTTACTTTTTGATTTCATATACATATATATTTAAATATGCCTCATCATAGAAGGTTTTTTTTGTAATCTCCTTGACCTCAAACTTTTAACGCATTATATTTCTTACAAAAATATTAACATTTATAAATCTCGATAGGCTTTCAACTTGAAATTAATTTAAGGTTACATGCGTGTGTTACATATAAAATATGTAAATTATAATAAATAATATGAAGATTTGTGTAAAACTTGAGAATTGTACATATTTTTATTACAATTTTAAATAATAACAACGAAAATTGTGTGAGTAAAAATTATAAAAATATTATTTTATATACATGAAGGATGATGTAGGTATATATGTACCTATATTTTTATAATATAATAACCAAATAGTATCAACACCATTATATATTTTCTAAAAAATCATTCAGGTGTTGGATTTTGCTGCTTAATAATACAATGAATATAAATTTTTATTTTTTTAAGACATGAACATTGAATAATTAAAATATATAGTTAACGCTTAATTCATTTAGGCCAGTCCTAGCGCAGGGGCAAAGAGTTTGACTGCAAAATCAACTGGTTGTGGGTTCGATCTACACTCGATAAAATGAAATATTTATTTACATTTATATTTTCATTTCTTCGCTCTGGTGTCGAAGCAAAGCGCGGCATTGAGTTCTGCAATGCCTCCAGAACTCGGCTGAAAATGGGGGACGGAGTGTCTTAACACTAGGTTCCCTCTGCCTACTCTTCTGTGTGCGGGATACAGCGTAAAGCTAGGAAAAAAAAAATTGGCCATTGCAAGCACTTTTGAGTTATAAAGTTACATAAGTAGTCAGTAGTATCAGGAATACAGGAAGCTACCACCGTCTCAAAAGGCACTTCTGCTGATTAGTAGTCGATCCTATTATTATAAGTAAATAAAAAAACTATTATTTTCCAAAAAAATATTTATTTTACATATTTACAAGCATGTATTTTACTTATAAATCTTTTATATACATAGTAACAATTTAAATTGTATAGAAACAACTTTAATCATGATTTCACTTGACGACAAAATAAAGATTAAAATAAAAACATTATTATATAATATAGCAATCAAATGACAAAAATTGTAACAACGTTCGCACTGTCCGTAAAGAGATTGAAATCAACAAAAATTGTATAAAAAAAAAGATAATTTGTAACAATCATTTGCGCTATATCATTACTAACTTACCTTTATAATGAGAAATGACTTGTACACACGTGTGGGTATTTTTTATTTTTGTTTCATAAATATTATCAGCCTCTTAATATGTTTTTATATATTAAGTTTAATTTATTTTATATTAAAAAAATATTTGAAACATAAATTATGTACAAGTGCTTTTTATGCTTCAATTGCTGTAGAATTGTCTTTCAATTTTTATTTTTTAGCTTCACGCTGCTATAGCATATAGCAGGCTAGGAACATAGCAGGCAGTTCTGATCCACACGTTCCAGCCATCTCCAGATCTTAACGCCGCTATTAGTCTTGTCTTTGTCTACCAGCACGTGAAAATGAAAATAATAAATTCCTTTCAGTGGAAATTGAAACCACAACCGTTACGATTTTGACTGTGCAGCTGCGACCCGACTGCCTCATTACTTTCATCAAAATATTAAAAAAAATCTCTAATATTTTTTAAATTACTGTCGTATATATAGGTACTATATACATACATGTGTACAAGCCTTCTACCATCTACTTAATGATAATTTCTCGTTCTCCGTTTCGGTAACGACAATATGATTTACCGTGAAATAACCGAACATATGGAACAATTTTTCTTTATATCTATAAACACTATATTAGATTTGTTTTGTTTTCAAAAGTATTTCGAATAGACTAAATTTTAGATATAAGAAATTGCCCAGATTTTTAGCACATATTAAACTGTACATATTTGTCCAATCATCATTGGTAGGAATACAAAGAAAAAAAATGATTTTACACACATGACAAAAAAAAAGCATTTTTCAATTTAATGTTTATATAACGATCTATATACAATATCACAAAAAATTAAAATCGCAATAATAAACTATAAATAAAAAATAAGAACAGATAAGCTATTTCTTGCGAAGGAAAACAATAAACATTATAAGTAAATACATAATATAAGCAATATTTTATAAATAACCTTCAAAACATCTGGCACTTTTACCTTATTAATATATTTATAAACAATTATTTGAAACACCACAGCTAGTTCGATTTTCTTACATATATCCTACAGACTAAAACAAAAAAAAACTTTTTAGTAAGTAAATGGAACGAAAGTGCAATTGATCCTAGCATTTGTATTTTCTAAACGATCACATATGCCTAGCTGCCATGCCTAGCTGGCATTGTTTTTTAAAAATATAAAAACATAAAAATGTCAACGAAATTGAATCACCACACTCCAAATTAATAAAACGTGTTTTTAACACAAACTTTATATAATAAATGAAACTAATCGTGGCAATTATCTAAAAGTAATAATTTAAAATTATTTAATATGAAATATTGAATTACATATGTTAACAAAACTCTTTAAATTATGTAAGAAGAAAAGGTTAAGTACTACTTCTAACTGTGAAGTGGAATTGATGAGAACTGTCCAACATATTTTTATCTGTTCCTCATCATACAAATAAATTGTAAAAGTAATGTAATATTTCACCTCAAGTATTATATTTCAAAGATATATACGAAATATAAAATATCTAATACTGGCATTTCCTATCGCTTCTCCATTTTAAATCACATTGCCTTCTGTGGTGCTTACACAAGCTATAACCTAGAGAAGTACTAAACTAATTCATATTAATGCCTAGGTTGCACGTACGCCGGCCACACATAGATTGGTCTTGCTGTGACCTAAAATAGAAAGATTTACAAATTATAAATCACTTCTAAGATAATATAATAACTATTTACAAATTATAAAATATATTGAAATCAAATAAATAACTATTTTTTTTTATATATATAAAACAATTTTGTAATATATTTTCTTTTGGAAAATAAATAACGTTTTATAACAACATATCAGTATACTCTGCAATGTAACCTATAATGATATTTATTCACTTACTTCTAAAGTATTTCTTAAGTATCTTTTCGATGAATCCTTTTCATGTTTCCATAGAAGATCAGAGCTGGAATCTTTGTAAGCTCCGCTTACGTCGTTTGTTTCAATGTCATTGTGCTTAGCATCCTCTTGTTTCTTCTCTTCTTTTCTAGCTTGCAGTTCATTAATATAGGTTGGTACGAAGTATCGAAGGCCGATACCTGGTAGACTTTGTGAACTCAGGAATTGGGATGGAGTGAAATATTCCTTAATGGGTTGTGCCTGGATCGGTTGATGAGCTGGTTTGTATGCGTTCACGAAGCGCAACGCATTGTTTTGGGGTGGTTGAGTCGGTGTTGGTGCAGCAAATATAATATGAGTGTATCTCGGCTGAGGTTTGAAGAGTTGAGGTCTCCTGTAGTAAGAAAAATATTCATTTTAATTAACGACCAATAAAGTATATTTATTCATTTATTACATTCATAAAAGTGAACATAAAAGTCGTCGATCCTCTCATATGGATACATAAATATATTAAATCTTCATAAATAAGCTATTGATTTTAAATGTTAATGGATTTTTGATGTCATTATTTTTATTGACGACAACGTACTTTTCGGCCTTTGCCTTAATATTATACATTTAATCAACAATATTTTTTACATAAATATTACAAAATTAGCAATAACTCCAGGAACTTGACCAAAAAGCAAAATATGTTTACGAAGTATGTCAGTTTTACCTAAATCACATTGTTTATTATTGAATTGTAATTAATTTAAATATCATTCTTTTTTAACTTCATGCTACATCCTCATACATATATCAAGGCAGGAGTAACCTACCGTTGAGACACTCGATACCTCACTTTCCGTGAAGTTTTTGAAACATTGCGGGTTAAGTAGCGGGACTCAACACCACGCTTTGTCTTGACATCAGAGCAAAAAAATGAAAATATATTAATTTCTCCCAATGGGAATCGAACCCGCAACCGTCACATTTACAATTACACGCTGTGCCATACCATGGTATTTAAATATCATACAATAATTACCAATGGGCGTTAGGGTCTGGTGAATCATCAGATCTTTCTTCCCAGACGGGAGCGGGCACGCGGTACGGCTGCGGCTTCGGCAGCGGCTCCGGCGTCGGCGGCTCAATCGGCCCATTCTTAGTGCCAAACGTCACCTTGATTGCATGTACGCACGACACGTACACCAACAGGCAAGTTAACACCTGGGGGTGGGAAATTAGGGGTTATTTATCATTTAATTTGACAGGCCGTCGTTTGACAGCAACTGGCTGTAAATTGTTATAAGTTAAGTTTTGGCTGTGTTAACTTTCACCACTAAACTCAATATACTATACAACAAAAAAATATATATATATTTTTTATAAAATATTTCTCTAACATAGTGTCAATAAAAATCTAAGAGGGAAAGCTCAACGGTCGTAAGACAATATTTATTCCAATGAAGGTCGAACCTACTACCTTCGCGCTTACAATCAGACGCTAGCCCACTGCGCCACGATGTCGTCACTTTACATAATAAATTATATACGCGTTTCGATATCGGAAGTTTACATATAACAAATTATGATTGAGGAACTATCTATTTATCAGCGTCAACTAAAAGTAAATGTGTTGAAATGGAACGTAACACCACTATAGCGTTTGTACAATCTCTATTAGGAAAAGTTGCTATTTTGACATCATAATGCATGTATTATAATATCATACTTATAAAAATCAAATCAACTTCACGTTGTATCCCGCACACAGCAGGGTAAGCAGAGGGAACCTAATGTTAAGACACTCCGT
>DWAN01004872.1:0-11761 GCA_018230445.1 Heliconius hewitsoni
GCATTAGGGGAGGCCTATGTCCAGCAGTGGACTTCGAAAGGCTGATAGATAGATAAATTACCTACATAAATTCTGTGAAAAATCAAAATAATATTTAGATGTTATAAATACTTAAGTTTTGTTATTTATTATTAATTTTATATCAGTGAAGTGTAACCAGTGATAATGTATTGCTGTAAATAAATATTTTTTTAATAATAATATATTTTTTATTACATATCTTTTGGCTTTATTTTTGTCCCATGGTATATCAATCAGTAAAATTTGTGTCATGTAATAGAATATTTTGAAACTATTTATATAATTTTTAAATAATTGAAATATTTTTAAGTAAATTTGAACATTTTTTATTATCATAGCGTTTGGCGCTCGGTTCTCTCAGACTACATAACTCTCACACAGCGTGATGGTTATTTAATTTATTATGCAAGCGTAATATTATAGACATTTTTTAGTTTTAAATATTCTCTTGTATTTTTCATTACCTTTTCTAATAATGTAAAATTAGAAAAAAAGGAAAACATAATTAGGCAATAAAAGTTAAAGCAAATAATTAATATGAAAAAGAACATTCTGCATGAAATGAAGTGGAATGTTACGTCTGTCATAGAGATCTATTGCTATCTCTGTCTTTTGTATTGACAATATCTTTTATGCTGTTCTTTTATTCATTACAATTTCAAATTTCATTTGAGTGGAATCTTCTAAATTAACATTCGTTTTGTTCTAAAGAAAATATTAGTTTATCTCTCATATAGTGGCTTTTATTAAATCATTAAAAGTATATTTATCATCTCTTAGATAAGACTGCAGTACATAAATTGAATTTGATACGAATTTAATATAGTGTGTATTGTAAGTGTTAAAACAAGAAGTAAATAAATAAATAAGAAGTAATACACCAATAGTAAAGGTAAATGTTTTAAAATTTTCTAATAATAACATGGTTATATTTTCTATGTTAATCTAATAGCATATTAAAGTTTTGTATACGTCACATACTGTTGTACATGTTTCGTGTGTTAAATTAATAATTAAATCAAATATTTGTTCATATTGCTTATTTTAAAAAAAAAAGGAAAAACATATTTTATGCGTAATATCTAGATTTGATTATATTAATATAAAAATATTTATATTCTTTTATAACTACTCGTTTTCCTGGCACTTTGATGTTAAGAAATGAAATGGCTTAAGAATAGCATTTTGTTATCAGCAATAAACTAGTTTATTTTATATAAATAATGAGAAAACCAAATATCATTTCTAGGAAGATCTAGATAATTTTCAATTTTATAGTAATGTGGCCCATATTACTTGAATTTATTTATTTAATTAATTATTTAATACTTTATTAGACCAACTTAAATATAAAACAGATACAAGATAAAACAAATGAAAAATTGTGTAAAGGCAGTCTTATCACCAGAGATCTCTTCTAGGCAACCCTTACCAAAAAAAAGATTAAAAAAAACATGTGAATATTGGTTGGTGTACAAATAATATGTTAATATAATAAATTTACTTACTTAATTTATTAGTACAGAAAGAAAAAATATATGAATCTGTATATATTTTATACTAGCTTCTACTTGGAATTTTGCAACTGTTGTCAAATGGAATTATCAACTTGTGTGTGAATTATGAACTAGAGTGCTGGAAATAACTCTAACCTCAGGTACAATAAGCAATTTAAACAATTAACTTCCTTGTTAAATGGTATACAAAAATATATTTTATAATTCAAAAGACATGAAATTAGCACATTCATTGAAATTAACTTTTAAGGTTTATAATATAAATATGGATTATGTATGTAAGAAAATGATGTATGGATCATTTCTACCATCAGATATACAACTTGTCAATTTATCTATAAGATAGTTTACTCGAGATCATCAGGTGCATCAGGGCATAAACATGATTGTAAACATGGTCATTGTGGATTTGTTTCCCCACTTGAGAGTATCAAATATATAATATTATCATTTTCTTGGTGTTTCTTGCCTCAAGACTTTAGTGGTAAGTGAGAAATGAAATTGTCTAAATAGGGACAGAAACACACCATTCCTTGTTAGTTAACACTAGGTTCCCAGGTTTTCTCTGCCTACCACTGTCACACACTCACAAAGTTAATCTATTCATCCTCCCATTGTCATTGGAACTCGCATTAACATTTTCACATAAACATTGGCTCTTCAGATTATTATATCTAATTCAAAGTAGAAGAATTTGAAATACAAAAGCTTCTGCAAAACTGGTGTATATAAAATAATGCTGTCATAAAACATCATAAAATATATCAATTATTTTTAGCGTAGTATAGTTAATACTATGGAACAAATAATATATAGGAAAACAGAGCTCTGTTTTGATATATCTTACTTAGGCCAGAACAATCTGAATATGTTAATCTTTTAATGATTCTGTTTATAAATTTTATGATTATATCACACAAATTTTTATTATAGACAGTGTTGTTGTTTAAACTAACATATAAAAAATCTTATTTTATAAGGAAAAAAATATTTACAAATCAAAATTTAAATCTTTACCATATACTCACATAAACATTTTGCATCTATACTTCTATACTATACAAATACCGATCCACAACATCCTACGCTAGTATATGCGGGATACAGCGTGAAGCTGATTTAATTTAATTGACACTTCTATACTACTAATGCTGTATAGTTGAATAGTCATTTGGTAGAATACTACTTTCTTCATCTACTAGCAATTATATTGCTGACTGTACGTGACGGTTTACGGTTCAATTTCGGTATGACATGCGTTTTGATTTGCACGCATAGCAGTATAGACAGTAAGAATGTAGTATCAAAAATCCCCGTGTTGAGTGGCGGCACTTAACGCCACGCTTTGTTTTAGGAAATGAAAATAATCTGTTGAGTGGCAATTGAACCCATAACAACCTTCATGTAAGAAGGATGAAGATGGATGTAAGAAGGAATAATGGTTATATTTAAGCATTAAAGGAAAAGAAAATATTTTTTTTTAGACAATATATTTCTTATCTCAGGATTTTAAACGTATCTCCCTTTATAAGGAAATAAGGCAATGATGATATTTACATAATCATGACGCCAATCTCAGTCGGGGAAAAACCTCATAATCTTATAAGCGTAAAACTTGATTAGTCTGGAACCCAACGCCGCACTAACCGTATTTATACCGCTCTCAAGTCTGAGATCGATCTTGAGAGCGGTCTTTTAAATGCAGCCTTAATCTACTATGTTCTTAGATAGAGCGGCGTTGAGATTCGCCACTTAGAACATTGTTACTAAATGGTATCTACCAACTTTGTAAAATGAGTGTGAGTGAATGTGAATATTTGTTGAAAATATGAAAATTAATTCAAATTAACTCTTAAATAATCTTTATGCGTATTAGTTTCCATTTTGTACCGTATTTACCTTAAAAACTAGCCGATAAAAAAAACCAGTACGTCCGCTATTATAGGTTGTTGTTACAATAGCTATTTCTATTCGTTATTATTATTTGTGTGCACGATGCAGACGGACGTTGGCAATTTTAGTATTGAGTGAGTTGTTGATTTACCTATAATTTTTTTTTATAATGTAATATTATTTTATTTTAAGAAAAAATAAATTAATCGTGGAAACACACAGTGTTTATTACTCAAATGAATAAAATTAATCATTCACGATGTATTCCGCACGCAGCAAGGTAGGCAATGGGAACCTGGTGTTAAGACACACCGTTCCCCACTTTTGGCTGAGTGCCTCCGGAGGCATTGCGTGTTGAGTAGCGGAATTCAACACTACGCTTTGCCTCAACACCAGAGCGAAGAAATGAAAATATAAATTTAAATAAATATTTCATTTTCTCGAGTGCGGATCGAACCCAAAACCAGTCGGTTTTAGTCACACTTTGTGCCCCTGCGCCACGACTGGCCTTTTGGTGGTCGCACGTCTTTAACACGCATTTATTAGAACACTTGGTGTTAAGACACTGTGTTCTTCGCTTTCCGCCTATTTCTCTATTTAATGGCGACAAAAATAATTCATTTTGCTTCCCACTTTTCGCCGAATTCTGGAAGCATTGTTAAGTGGAAGGAACTCAACCCTGCGCTTTGTCTGTACACCAGAGCGAAGAAAATGAAAATATTAAATTTAGTCACACGCTGTCCCTGCGCCGACTGGCCTCAAATAATAAATAATTGATATTTAATCGCTTTTAGTGATAAAGGCCGCCAATGCACATTTGTCTATTTATAAATTAATGTCCTGTATTGTATTTTTTCTCTTATTTGCGCCGTAAAGTGTTATTATTATTGTTATTTTTATTTATTTTAAAATCTCTCCGTAGACTTTCTTTGCTCCACGCTGTATTCCGCACGTAGGCAGAGGTAACACTGGGTGTCCACTTAGTCCGGCTAAAATTCTCCTGGTCACCTCTTCATTCAGCTCGACAAAGCCAGATGTTGCATTATATACCACATAAGTGCCGTTCATGCTTTCCGCGATGGCCGTTATCGTTATTATATATCGTCCACCTCGTGTTAGGACATTTCTGTTTCTTAATTTCCCCTGAATTCTGGAGGCATTGCGTGAGATTTACCTTTGACCCTTTGCCTTTCGTTACCAAAACGAGAAAATGAGATGATTTAATATTTAATTTCTTCGAGGTTTGAACATACAACCTGTCGCGCTTATAACCGCATGCTTGTGCCCCTGCACCACGATTGGGCTACAATTAAAAATATGATTTCCTTATTTACAGAGAAAACAGTTCAAAACACAAGAATATGGGCGTGCCGCATATAACGTCGTTCTGCTGGTGTTTGGGACTGGAGTCGGGCACTAAACTGATTGCGTACTTGCATTTGGTAAGATTTAAAAAAATATTTTCTCTTTTTTCTCCGTATTGTTTTACGTCTAGTTTTAACGCCACCCTGTATTTCGTTTACGGATCATTTATAATTGACGTGATACAATCAATTTATATAGGGATGTTAATTGATATATGTATTTATTTGAATCCATTCTTCTAATCCAATCAATCCTAAAAGCATTCCATCCAATCCTAAAAGCTGTAACTACTAAACATTTTAGAGAAGTCGGTAGTTATGTTTTACAGAAAAGTAAGTGTTTTATAACACCTTGTAACTTTTTATTTACTTCACAATTTCATTTACAGGACATCTGCGGCGCCATTATCTGATTAAAATTGTATATTATACATTATCAATGTATGGTTGCGAGAGTGGATGGATGTTTGTTCCACTTTGCATTATAAAGTACTGAAAGAAATCTGTATACATAATTGTTTTTTTGGAATTTCAAACTATCCCGTACATCCCTATGAGAACCTAATGTTAAGACACTTCGTTCTCATTAACACATTTGCGTTTCCGCCGTTTTACATCCCGCCGAATTTTGGCTAAAATGTATAAAATTAAATTTAAAAATTAAATAAGAATCAAGCTGTATCCCGTACACAGCATGGGTGGCAGAGGGAACCTAGTGTTAAGATACTCCGTTCCCCATTTTTCGCCGAGTTTTGGAGACATTGCATGTTGAGTGGCGGAACTCAACGCCGCGCTTTGTCCCGACACCAGAACGAAGTGAAAATATTAATATAAATAAATATTTCATTCCCTCGAGTGGGGATCGAACCCGCAACCTGTGTATCCTGCGTCACGACTAGCCTCAAAATAAAAAAGGAAAAACTCAAAATCGTTTAATTTATTAATAAGTTAATACGGGCGATTAACGACGGATTAGTCACAGATAAATATAAAACATGTTTCCAATTTTCAGTTAGTGTCCCTCTCTCTAATGGTACTCTCGTCTCTCTTCGCGGAGTCCCTCCGCCCCAGCGTGGGCACGGTGGAGGACGCGGAGGACCACCTGTACTCCACGTGGTACAAGATTTCCACGTCGGTGGCGGTGTTCACCGTCGTGCACGTGTTGCTTGCCGTTACATTAATTTATGCTGTGCATAAGGTCAGTGTATATTTATTATTATAGAAAGTATTTATTTAGATTGTAAGTACCTCTTTCAGTTTTAGTTGTTTTTCTTTTATGTATGAATTCTTCAGTTCCATAATTTGGAGACGAGTGCGAGGAAATAAAAATATAAGCATAAGTGCTTCGATCGACTATACACTAGATCAGGGGTTCCCAAAGTTTTCTTGATGAAGGACCACTTTTATATCATTCTTGGTAGTAGGGACCACTGTGCATGTAGGTATAATGAAAATTATCTGTGATAATTAAACAAAACTTTCTCACCATCCCCAGTCATAAGATTAAAATCGTTCGCGGACCATATTTAGGCTTCTGCGGACCACTGGTTGGGAACCAGTGCATTAGATCAAGGATTACAGTCTAAAAAACGGCCCGAGAAATAAGAGTACAAACAATTGAAATTAATTAAAAACAATTGAAATGATCTTATGTCATAAGTATGTGTGTAATAATGTTTTGAATTTCTGTTTATATTGACTGGTGCCATATTTTTAAATCGCATTTGTATGCAATCTGTTATCTAGTGTATAGTTAGTTGATTGAAGCACAAGTGAGTTAATTTTTTGATTGCTTTCTTTAATGGGATAATAGCGAACATCCACTTATTGTGTATATAATGAGGCAGACTGCCACTGCGCTGTGATGGTTTTTAATACATTTATTTGTATTACGTACATATGTATGTTATATATATTTATTTTTCCCTTAATTTTTTGATATCTACTATGCCTAGATGCTATAAATATACTGCATTATAATATGTATATACATGTATATTTAATGATAAAAAATATGTTATATTGTTTGTAGCTATAAGAAAGTGTTATATTGTCATCAAATACAGAAACATGTGCAAATTTTCTATGATATCGAACGACTAGCGCCAAGTCAAAATATTTTCTTAGATTCATAGCAAGGCATTCATACTTAATATTATATACAAGTGAATTAAAACTACCCTCTGAGCCGGTGGTACCATTATGTTTTTTGGATGATCCAAATGCTAACAAAAATCTATCTCTATCCCTAATTAAATATTTTTTTATATTTAATTAGGTAATATGTCATCCTGCCTCTCGCATGTGTATTTTGCATACACCAGGCAAAGGGAACCTAGTGTTCAGAATTATTTAATATGTTAATTTCCTTGCTCTGATAAGGAGGCAAAGCGTGGTGTTAAGTTGCGCCAACCAACAAACAGGCAATGCCTCAAGAATTCGGCAGAAAATAGTGGAAACTCTGGCTACCCTGCTATGTGCGGGATATGGCGTAAAGTTAAAAAAGATGATTATTAAAATGTCGGCTTGAAACATTTCAGAGGAGTGTCGCAGCTCTCCGTGTGTGGGTGTGGGTGATGATAATGTTGTATTTCGCGTCACTGGCCTACGTAGTGTTTTCTATGACGTTCGGGTTCACTACTACCGGATCTCATATATTTTTGGCGTTTTTGGAAGGCATATTGTTTTTTGGTAAGTTTTTGACGTTATTGTTTATAGTGTGTAATTGTGATCATTTATTATAAAATAACCTAACATGATTAGAATCCAAGCTTTTGACGATAACAAATCATTCTGGCCGACTGTTTATATGAAACTTTGACGTATGCACATTATTTAAAATATTTTTTTTAAAGTCACGCTATATCCTGCACAAAGGACCTGCGTATACAGAGGGATACTGGGAACCTAATGTTAAAATATTCCCCTCTCATTAAGATACTTTTGTTACTCACTTTCTGCCGAATTCTGGAGGCATTGGGTGTTGAGTGAGCCCAGATATTAAAGTAATAAATATTTCATTTTTTTTAATATTTCGTCTCCGTGTGAAACAAAGTTATATGGGAGTGAAATTTCACTTGAGTGTAATAATGATCTAGGGCTGAAGGTTCTGGTATTTGAAGGAAATGAAGAAAAGACGGGTAGGGAAGGTACCGACGCTGTTATACGGCTGTGGAATGTGGATATTAAAGAAGAAGAAATGCCATCTCTTCGTAGGATATGCGGAGTCAACTTAGCTGATTGATTCCCTAATGAACAGGCATACAGAATGGCAGGTTGGCAGGCAGAACGAGGGTGTCATGGTGAGAATGAAGAAGAACATGCTCAGCTGGTTTGGGACTGAACGAATGAGTGATGAAAGAATGGCATTAAAGATTTATGACGGAAAAGTGAGCGGTAAGAGAGGTAGTGGGAGACCTTGTTGGTCGGAAAAACAGCATTAAAGATTTTTTAAACATTTTTAAAGTGTTAATTCACACGTTTTCTAAATAAGTATTTAGCATTAAAGATACTGGAAGGGTACGTATGAAGAGGTTGATGACAGTGGACGAGGCGGAAGAGGTATGCAGAGACTAGCGTTTGGCGCTCCGTTTTATGACTATCACAGGACTAATACCAGGGGGCGCCAGGCCCCCCCTGGTCTTTAGAAACGAAGATCATTTCATCATAGTTGAGATAATGCATAATGTACGAAATGTTTTTGACACCGGACCATTCATGTCCGTCACAATACCGGACCATTTTAGCAAAACCGTTAATTTTAAGGAAATTCAGTTAATCCTGGTTTTTCGGTATTATCCTGGTTTGAATAGCTTGCTAGAGATCCAATAACACTTATCAAAAGCTTGCAATAATTCATCTCATACAGCATACGTTCAGTACGGTTAGAGATACTTGTAAAAAATAAAAAATAAAACGTAAAAAGTATTAACTTTTTACGTTTTTTAATAAAATATTTCCTATTGAAAATGCAATAAAGTACCTATTGGAGATTTTACGTCCATCTTAATTTATGATCAATAAAAATCCCCATTAGATCAATCTGAGGTGGATTGGATTGGTTAGTTGGGCACGGACCACCGATTGGAGCAGTCATTTCCTCGAGTGGGGTTCGAACTGACAACCTGTCGCGTTTATAGTCGCACGCTTGTCCTCTGCGCCTCTGGATAATATTTAATGTTTATAATATATATTTTCAGGTATTCTCGCCTATTGTATTCTATGCGTAAACAGCTACTATCTAATGCTAAAAAGCGCAGAAGACATGGAAACACCGTACAAAACTGATTATTAGACATTTACATTAATGTCTTACAATACCACGTTTTTTTGTAAAAACCAACAAAATGTCTAAAATATACTGCTAATAACACCATTTTTAAAATTATTTTCTTTGCCAATGATAAAAGACTGTATAAGAAGAATAATATTTACAATGATAAATAAAAATGGCGGTACGTTTTTACGTTTAAGATAAAAAGACGTGGTAATTATAAAAAACGTGCTTGAATTTTAGCATAAGGCTGTAGTGTGGTGTGTGTGTGTGCTTGAAATATGTCATTGCAAGTGAAATGTGCCATTTCTTATATCATAGAGAATGATTTTATTTTTAATATGGTAGATATTTTATTTTATTATGATTAAAAAAGACGGGTTAAACATGTTATATTACTATTATGATTTTTACTTTCTCTTTTATCTTTTTTTTAATGATTTTTTTATTATTTACTAAAATACATAATTAAAATTAAATTGATTGTACAAAAAATATGATGTATCGTATTTTAACTTTTTTTCTTATGATGTGTTATGATTTAAAAAAAGGCAATTATATACTATGAATATTCTGAATTGAAATGAAAAAATAAGTGATAATGATTGTTTATAATTATAAGAATTTATACTAAAAGGCTTTCGGTGTCAAGTATTTAATGCATCTTTGTATACCATGAAGTAATGGCCAAATATTAACGTTTACTGTATTGTATTTAGATCGTAGTAATATAGTAATATAGAGCTAAAACTCTAAATGTTATGTTATAAATTGTAAATCGAATTTGCTTTATACCAAAATAATCGATATCTCGATATTACGTGCCATAACAATGATGGAGATATGCCGTTGATATTTCTTATCTTATACCTCATATTTGTTAATCGGGCTCAAATCTGAGATCGATTCACGCGTGTAATTTAAAGTACCTGCATTGTTTGTTCGTTATAGTACAAAGAATAGTACAGAAAAGAATTATAAATATATTGTTATATAATGAAATAAAAATAAGTATATACTTACAGTAAATAAGATAATAATAAATATGACAAAGATAATAATGATCTGCCTTATACACTATATTGCCTTCGATTCAAACTGCCTTATATAGTAGCAGTAAGAGTTTTTTTTGGTGAATTACTGTACAAACGAAGAAACTACTACTTTTCCTAATAATGTGCAAAATAACTATTTATTATTATTGATATAATATATATTAAAATTATATAATAGCCTAATTATAAGATTGCGGTTATGACTTACTGAAATGAGAATTATTATTGAAATTTAGTTAATGTTTTTATTTTATACATTTAAAATGATTAAATTTATTTTATATTTTGTTACATTATGGCATTCATATATGTACAGATGAACATATATAAATTTAATTAAGTTAGAGCGAAGGAAAAATACAAATAAAAATGATGAGTAATTTACGAAAGTGTAGTTTATGTCATTGACAAAATGCGTAAGACGAGTTAAATGTTTTATTTTAAAAATGCTTATGATTTATTGATACTGATGCTTATGATTCATAACATATTTATATTTTTATTTTTTATGACGATCAGTTTCAATTTATCGCACAAAAGTACTTCAGCACGAATGAGGTATAACTAATTAATAGATTATAAATCGTCATTTGGTGTAACAACGACGTAACCGCACTTTTAAATAAAAATTAAATACGTAAATGTGTGAGGGAAAACTATTGATTTTTTCGTTGTTGTATTCCAACGACACAGAAGGTGTCGATGCTGCGCAAATTGTGTTTTTGGTTTTTTTTAATTCTGATTATTTATTTACTTCCTGAGTGTGCAATACACAAAAGTTCAGAAAGCTTCACTGCAGGGAGGCCACGAGTCGTAGATCGTGCTAGAGGTCAAAATAAACAAATAAAGATTATGTATATTGACAAGTATACAAGCGTAACGTAATATAAGTATTTTAATGTGTATATTTTTATAATACACATAACAATATATAAAGGTTTATTTTAATGTTATATTTTAATATATTCTTTATTTTTGCTATTTCTGCATGAATTTTAAATGTATTATTTCAGTTTTTTTTGTATAAATGTTTTAGAATAATTAAAAGCTGCGAAATAAAACATAATGGAAAAGTGAATCCTACTCAGAGTCCATCGTTGAAGTTGGATAATATTTACTTAAAATTATTATTTATGATTTGCTAAAATCAAATTGGAAATGAAATTGGTAAAAATGTTACAGAGACACAATCGAATCCATCCATCCATGTTACTAAAAAATATATGTATTTTTATATTAATATACAATCAAATCTTGGTTGTTTGAAAATTTTACGAAAATTAATAAAATTAAAATAGAATGTGAATTAAAGAAGTCGCAGCCTGATTGTTTAATCATTTAATAAATATATGCCTTATATTATAAGTGTTGACAAAGTTAATAAATCTTAAATATTATAAAATCCTTAATCATATTACAATACAATAAATTGCTTTTTGCTTAAAAACATGATCTTTTACTGGTTTTTGAGAAAATATTATTATAAGCTTGAGCTGTACTTATATAGCTGTACTTTATGAATATTTAGTTGCATGTAATGCAGTCAAATATGACGTTGTAGGATTGTAACTAAAGCACACAGCGCGGCAAGCGGCAAGCGGCAAGCGGCAAGCGGCAAGCGGCAAGCGGAGAGGACGT
>DWAN01004873.1:0-11760 GCA_018230445.1 Heliconius hewitsoni
GTAAATATTTCATCTCTTCGAGTGGGGATCGAACCCACAACCAGTCGATTTTACAATCATTTTTATATAGGTACTCTCTTATATGAAACATCTTTTTTATATATTTATGTATGTATACTTACAGCAAGCCGCAAGTACTCTATTGAATATAGAGCACGGTATGAGAGGCTCTTTTAGTTCTCTGAAGAACAGCTTCAGGGACCCCGTTAGCACGTGTATGTCTGTATTGTTTTCGATAACTGATAAATTGTTTTGATCGATCTGTAAGAAAAATTATAATTATTAAAATATTTTAATGCTATTTGTACTGTTACTACTACTTACTGTTTCAAAATATGTGTGAAAAACATTGCTCAATAATATCTAACTCACTACATATGTGTTATTTAATTGTAAATAAAATGACTAGGCCAACACATAAAAAAACATATAAAAACTATTTAAAAAAAAAAAAAACAAATAAGTTCAATTAAAATTAACGTATGTTATTTTCTCTGCTCACCTCTAAACGTATTTTCTGCACTTGACTCAAATTCCCGCTGGCACGATACAGACCATCTGTACACATATTCTCCTCACTGCTTTCTATTTCTTTGACGCATGCGCGCACGAAGTCGGGCACGCGGGGACTAGACGACGGGCAGACATCTTCGAGCTTACGGCCGAATACGGGCTCATCTATTGACAGATAAACAATAATTAAATATACTAATACTGTATCAAATACATATATTATTATATATTTTGCGAAATACTTTTTAATTACAATTCTTATCATCTGACTTGTTTCATTATAAGTAGACGACATTAATTTCATCTCGTATCAAGCAATTCCTAAAAATAAAAATAATGCTGTTTGTCCTTGTCCTAAAAATGCAGAAGACTCTCTCAGTAGTTAAGTATTACCAGTTAAACGTATTTTTACACTTTTTTGGTGTGTCTTAAATATTACAGCATACATAATGTGTCAATCGTGTGTGAATAGCCAACATATGAACTTTATATTTATCACGCCTTTTTTAACTAATATAACATATTTTTTTTATAATAATATATCCGAAACAGTAAAACATATTTGTACAAAATCTTAAGAACGTTATTCGAACGACACCTATTTACTTACCTGTTTTGTCAGCTTAACGTATTAAGCATTATAAAAAAACTGTTAATAAGAAAAAACAACCATCCACCGTTACTGGGTATCTAAAATCTAGGTACTACGTGAAATAAAACACCAACTAAATCCACTACATCTATTTTACATAAAACAATACAAGCTTACACTTTTCACTTCTATGTACAAAACTTACCGTTATATTAAAATATCCATAAATCCAACAATTAGTTTTAAAACCATCCTAAAACATAAGAAGTTCATCCAGTTTTTTTTTCACATTAAAAACTCTCATGCCAAACTAAAAGCAACCATAGTTCTAATACTAGCAAATTCAAAATGTACCCATCTGTGATGTAATCTATACACTCAGCCAGGGGTAGATCCAAAGCAAAGTTAATAAGAATTCCCATTTTTACTAAGCATTACTTAACGATTATTTCATGCAAATAAAACCCCTTATTTATATTATTGTATTAACTTCATATATATTTAGTATGAGGAATGGATCCATCCCAGGATATGTCAACAGTGCTATAAATCTCACGCCCATCTAATTATTCATAAGCAAACCTTTATAAATTCCTTTCTTCACAAGAACTTCCATAGTGGGACGTTTCGCGAAGAATTTCCTTAGCTTACTTTTGACTTGAGACTTCTGTATTGAAACCTCGACGGAATCACTCAGATCCTCGTTGCTACTCCCACCAGCTGAAATGGGTATGACATCTTGGATTTTATAAAGAAAAAGGCATATGTTACACAGGAATAAGACAAGCTGGGTAAAAAATTAAGCTAAGAAAGATGAGATAAGGTAAAGATTTAAAGATCCCATTCTATAGAGGCAATCCGTACACCCATACAGCCACCGTAGCATATATAATGTTATTGCTTTGTAAGAAAATGAAAAGAGAAAAGATTTAAGAATAGTATAAGGGTTTATTAAAATTAAATAAAACAATATGTAATCATAATATATTTAATAAGGTATACATGAGTGCCCAATACACCGAGATTTAAAATGTATAGAGGATTCTTAGTAAACCACAAATATCTTTCAACGAATTCGATATTATTAAGGACACATTTGTTAGATGATTCAGACGTACACAAGTCTTGTAAGGAACCACATAAATTCATTTACCTTTCGATTATGATGAATACTCCCAAAATTTTACACTTTTGTTGAAATATTCTTAGAAATTCTAAAAATATGCCAAAATCCTTGTCTTTTTTTTTTGATGAAAGATGAAAATTTATAATTCTATATTGATTTCGAATATTTATTACCAAGTCATAAAAAAAAATAAACACTGCACTACGAGAGACTAAGGTGCTACAATCGCGTTTGTAGCATGTTACCTTTAGATAAACCAAGATAATCGTATCATGGATTCAATAGATAATTTTTATGTTACAAAATAATTGTGATGGCGGCAAAATTTACCTAAAATAACAAAAAAATTATAATAAAACTAAGTAAAATAATTCCCAGACGTAACGAAATGTGGATGGCAAAAGATTAGATGGTATTATTCCTGATATAATCATTTCTGGTAATTGTACCTGAAGATCAAAGACCGAAGACCGTACCGCGCATTGGACAAAAAAAAATTATAACAACATTAAAAGAGATGATTAATTTATATTATTATTTCAAGGTGAATGGTTGTTGTGTCTTATCAAAATGATAAAAAAAAATTATAATATAGTAACACTGACTCCGGCCAAAAAAAGCTCAAAGTAAATGCGTAAAATTTTGAATATGCTTTACAAACTATAATTTAATAAAATAGCTATTTGATAAAAAAAAAACTATAATTTAATATTATTGAAAAGTAAATTTTCAATTTACTTTTCACAAATGTAAAATGCTGGGAGCCAAAAAAATCTCTCAGTTTGTTCGTTGGATTTCTTTTACTCTTCGACATAATCACACTGCATAAGGTCCGATCCTTCAAAATTTGATACTTTTATCACCATATTTGTTTATAAGCCCCAAGTTCTTATTACTTTAAATGATTTAATATCACTTATAATAATCACTTTTGTACCCATTTGTATCGCCATTATTCATTCGGTTAAAAACTTTTTAAATTCGGTTAAATTAATAGTTGTTTATGCACATTTTGGTGTAAAAATCTATTTTATATTAAACACGCACGTTTTACAGGTCAAGTGACAATAATCAAAGGCGATTTAACACTAAATTTAATCACGTAAGATATTTATCTATAACGCAGTATTATCAGATAAGCGTTTCAGGTGAGAAACGTTTTATCAATAATAATTATTATACCAATAAATAAACTTTGACGTTTAAGGCTATTTCTATACAAAATAGCACCTAAATTGATTTAATTATATTTTATATTGTATAAAAAGTAATACGGTTTTCAGGCAGAAAACGTTAAAATAGTAATAATAATTATTTAAATTTTACTGCATAAATATAGTACAAAAAGAATAAACAGCCATTATATATAAAATGATATATGTGAATTAGCTATGATATAAATAAATACAAAAAAAATCTTACATGAAGACAGACTACGGAATCCATTCATACAGCCACAAATCAACATCACTTGATCATTTTCCAAAATATTTTTCAACACAAGTTATTTAAATTATATTGAAATATATACAACAATACTACAAATTTACTTTTTTCATATATTTTTATAATAATAATATATTTTTATATATTTTTATAAAGTGTAATGTTAAAATGTTTTTTTAAATAAAATTATTTTAACTATGACCATAAAATTAAACCATAATGAACTAACACCATGAGTAACACTAACTGAATGAGGAAAACAAATTAATTCATCATTTACCGGGAACAGTTACTCACACCACAAAAAGTGGGAGATTTCAATACAAATAAACTTAACTAATTTTATTTCTAAGCTAGAAATGAACGGATATGAAGAATATACAACTGATAAATTAATTTTATTTTATGATTGTTTTTAAATAATAATTAATTATATAAATTGATTTCGTTTATTTAATTTATTAAAAAATTATTTCTTAACTTGCAAATTGTATTCGGAAAAAGAAAATAAATGATATAAGTAAAAATAAATGATGATTCAATAAAAACTGTATTTTAATAGGTATTATAAATAAAATATTGAGAGACATATTTAACTTTAAAATTTTGTCAAATTTGGATTTGAAAAGAATATATATATTTTATTATTTAATATATAAAATAAAAATCAACACAAAATATTAATATTTATTTTTAATCACGATTACTCAGGTGATTACTGTAATAGAAGTCCGTTACTTTGGTAATCAATATAGTATCAATATAGCTATAGTGTTATCGCAAAATAAAATTTTAATATTATTGTTTAAAGCTTGATTATTAATTATGAAATTAAAATGATTTAATATTATTATTATTTTGATTCAAAGTCATGTGATGGGATGAAGCATATTAATAGTTTTAACTAATATTACACCACCTCAATATTAATGAATAAAATCGCACCCTTTTCTAAATTTTCAACAACATATAAAAACTAATATAACTACTAATAACTTAAAACTGTAACTAAATTCTACTAATTGGGTTTTAAGTGCCAACAATTCTAAGTGCAATCTAAAATATAAACAAATAGTAAAACGATAGGGTTTTTTTTATTTTATAAATATGTTATATGGTAATTGGTAACCTTTTTAATTTATCATTGTTATTATTGTGTGTGTTTATTGTTATTATTGTTTGTGTTTATTATATTAATATTGGAAAATTTAATTTAAAGTGATGATGAGAAAATTTTATTTCATCTTTATATTAATTTTAAATGGATATTTAGAACTAATCAAGTTTTTACCAAGAAGTAGTTTTATAGACTATATATTAATAAAAAACGGCAAATTAAAATCATTTATAATAATATTGTCATTTGAAACTGAATCTGTATTTTTTTTATTTTTTTGTATCTTTATAATTTGACATTTGTTTAATTTGAAATACACAGATTATATCTAAATAAATAAAGGTACAATATATATATTAATAATTACATTTTTACAAAAAATACGATTAATATAAATTATTATTATATTAGATTATTATATTAGAAATAAAAACAAACTAACCTTTCTGTTTTGTCCTGTGTCTAGACACTGGTGGGGTACGGCCTAGGCTCTCGAGGTCTGTATTGCTGCTTTGGTATGGACTCGGTTTGTCATCTAATGGCGGAGGTCCCTGGTTTATTATAGGAAATATAATTTAAATGTATATACATAATTTATGTGTATAATATAGTGCCGAGGTATGGAAAGAAGCATGTTATTCCTGAAGCTTAATGACAAAAAGGCCACAAGAATTAGAGGCATATCTAAAGTAACAGATGTGAAAGTTAAAGTAAGAACTCTTAAATGGACACGAACTGGTTATATGATGAGAAGCAAGGCGGATATGTGGTCTCAGAAAGTTACTGAGTGGTATCCTAGAAATGGGAAAAGACAAAGAAGAAGGCAAATCAGAAGATGGGTAGATGACCTACTAAATGGATGGAGACGGTTAGCAAAGGGCCAGGGTAAATGGAATGTCTAGAGGAGCTACTGCGGGAGGGTCAGGGTGATCCTCCTGCAAGTCATCGAGGCAGCGGGTGCCCTAGGAGAAATCCCAGGGCACCCTGAAGGCGACGGTGGCCCGCAATAGGCGGGCCTTTCACCGAGGCGTCGTAGTAGTATGCGCGAGCGATCCTGCGGCGTCTCATCTTGGTGGAGAGGGTTTCCGCTGGGTTTTAGTGGGTAGGACCGGATTCACCGGTGAGTCCCACAGTACCGCTCATCCGTGAGGCACTGTCCTTCCGAATGAGCGGTCTGCGTAAATGCATTTCCCAACAAAAAAAAAACAAAAGAAAGGTAAATGGAATGAAATAGAGGTGGCCTATATCACAAGACAACCTGACCTGGTTGCGTATAATGTGCAATGTAAATAATAAGCAAATAAGTTATATAGGTTTAGTAATGTAGTAAAATAAAATATACAAATAATTAGATATAAGAAACTTGGGTCAGAGAATAAAAGCTAGTTTTATTTTAATTGTAATATATATAGAAATATGTTTATTAGTGGTGGAGATGTGGGTTCGATCCACTCGAGGAAATGAAAAATTTATTTACAGTTATATTTTCATTTATTCGCTCTGGTGTCGAGGCAAGCGCGCCGTTGAGTTCAGCCACTAAACACGCAATGACTCCAGAATTTGGCGGAAAGTTGGGAACGGAGTGTCTTAACACTAGGTTCCCTCTGCTTACCCCGCTCTGTGCGGGATACAGTGTGAAGCTGATTTTATTTATTTATATAGTTAATTAGTGTCCAATGAAAAACACTCCATTATGAGTACATATTCTTTAAAAATATTTTCATTTATTAATATATAAAAGTAAATCAAGATATATAAGAGATACAGAAATACCACTTACAAGTTTATATATAACAGTTTGAATGCATTTCAATAATCGCTTGGCACTCTCCTCCGTCTCCTCTTGCAGAAGATACTGGTCGTGTTCCACCATTAGCACTAGGGAACGACTGTATCTGAAATTTTATGTTTATATTAATATTATATTTATTTATATGTTAAATTTATACTGTTCTTTTAAATAGGTTATGTGAAAAGTAATAGGTACATTAAATATTGTTGATTATAATATGTTTTGTTTAATTTTGTTTACAACAATTACAGTATTAGTACAGAGAAACTCAACAACAAACGCCTTACTCTTTCATATAAACATTTATACGATCACGAATATCAAATCGCACTACTCCTGCGTCCAACAATGCAATAAAAAATATACTCTATATAGAAACTATTAGATCAAAATAACATAGTGTTAGCGTCCCATCATTCGTTCATTTTCTCCATTTTTGTTGTTCAACTTTCAAGAAATTACGTGTTAAGTGATGAAACTTAGCGCCACACTTTGTCCTATCACCCAACATCCCCAATTGGGAATCGAACCTATAACCGTCGCTTTTACAATCAATACAAAATATATAGAATATTTAGAGGAATCTATATCGCATGTCTTACCTTCTCGTTTGCATTTGTATGCACTGGACAATATGCGCATTGAGCAGAGGCAGGACGAGCTCAGCTCGCGGCGCTGTGGGGCTCGGTGGTGTGTTTAGGGGTTTTGGCATTTTCTACAAGAAAAAAAACATACATGCATATTATAAGTTAATTCAGGTTCACTCTGTATATCGCATATAGAGTTGAAGATTTAAACTCATTCCCTCATTTTATGCTGAATTCTCGAAGGCATTACACCGCGGTTTTACTTCTTAGGCTCTCCTAACGAAATGAAAATATTAAATATTTCATTTACTCGAATGGGAATGAGACCAGTTGTGGTCTCATAAGAGGAAACAATATGCAGTCTATACATAATAAAAAAAAAGATATATAGAAATAGTAAATTCTCAGCTTTATACCGCATATAGCAGGGTAAGTTGCGGGAACCTAATCAACATAATTGATTGAAACAAAATAATTTATACAATACAATAATTTAGGTTGACGCGTCTTTTCTACTTCCTCAATATGAGAAAACTTTTTCTCATATCCTAATGTAGTGTGAAAATGTTTTTTAGTAAACACATGACATAGTTATTAGTATCTATTATTTAATTTTTAAATTACTAATGAAAATTATAGTAAACAGGTGAAATTTCAATTAATTACTAACAGGAGCACTAGTGTGTGTCTGTAAACCGCGACGGTTGTGAGTTCGATCCCCATTCGGGGAAATGAATTATTATTACTTAATATTTTCATTTCTTAGCTATTGTCGAAAGCAAACTTGGCGGAAAGTGGAGAAGGAATATATTAACACTAGGTTCCCTCTGTCTTTCCTGCTGTGTGCGGCGGGTGTGTGTATACACCGTGGAGCTCACATAAAACTGCTTAAATACCAACTAAATTAACTTTCATGATCTCAATTCACTAGTGATAAAATAGCTAAAAAAAATTAATATTTTTGATACAAGTTTTTTTTTTCATGTCGCATGCCTTAACGAGAAATTGCTAATTATATAAGATAATATTTAAGTATCTCGATACTAGAATAATGTTTTTTTAAGTGAAAAATTATCACTTTCATTGTCACTCGGTTATCGTATGATTGTTCGTTATCATATCAAGATATACTTACAGTTGATAAGGATCACTATAGTAAATTACTATTTTTATAATATTTAAGCATCAGCTTCACGCTGTATCCCGCACATAGCGTAGGCAGAGGGACACTAGTGTTAAGACACTCCGTTCCCCATTTTCCGCCTATTTTCTAGAGGTATTATGTGTTTAGTGCGGAACTTAACGCGGTGCTTTTGCCTTAGTGCCAGAGCGAAGAAATGAAAATATTAATTAACAATAATTCATTCCTTCGAGTCAATCAGCAGATCGAAACCACAACCGCCGCGTTACAGTTATACTCTTCTGCCGCTGCGCCATGACGGCTTCAACATTACTATTATTATAATATTCTTTTTTTTATAAATAATTTCTGTTATTAATTTAGCTCTTAGCTCTAATTTTTTAAGTGTATTTTATTTTTGTGTACTAAATACCTACTAATAGTCTGTCTCTCTTATTTCCTTATGTTTGAAGATTTTTATTTTATTATAAATAATAATAATAATTTATTATTTATGTATATCTAAGTATTAGATATAAATTTTTAAATAATATTGTTATTTTAATTTGGTTTCACCGACTTAGAAGATAATGGAGATGGCGGAACAAAATAACACGATAAAACATTTATATCTATAAAACGGGCACATTATAACAAATTAAAGCCGCAAATATTAATAAATTGTAATATAATGTGGTAAAATACATTTTTTTATTCCTGAAGCCAAAAAATTAAAACAATTAGTCCCCCGAACGGAAATCGAACGCACAACCGTCGTGTAGAACCATTAATGGATAATACATTACAATATTATATAAATAGCTTACCGTAGCTAAGTAGGTCCGTTGGTCCTTATAGAACACCAGCGCGGTGGGCGTCACCACCATGAAGCAGTCAGTCCAATTCTTCTTGCTTTTCTTACCGCCCTCGGAAAACTTGGTTCTCTTTATTGGCCCTTCGTATATTACTGTAGCCTGGAAAATTTATATCTATATTTAATTCTTAATTTTTTTTTTGTACATTTAGTGACAAAAGATGGAAAAAATTGTTGCAACTTGAATAGAACTTGAGAACCTAGTGTTTAGACACTCTGATCCCACTAATACCACTATTTTTCATTTTCCACCAAATTCTCGAGACATTGTGTTGTGAAAGTCAACGCCGCGCTGTGCCTAGTTCGTTACCTGAGCGAGGAAAATAAAAATATAAAAAAAAAATCCCTGAGTGGAAACCGAACCCACAACCTGTCGCGTTTACAATCACACTGGCCTCCATACTGATATAGTCGTATAATTAAATACTCAATTCAAGTAAAACTATTTATTCTATATACACAAACGAATGTTATTATAATATCATTGTTAACAATAAAATAGATATATAAATAAAAACACTTGAAACTTCATTAAAAGCAATACAAACCTTAAGTACCAAAGGCTCATTAATTTCAGTATTTTTACTACACTACATCAATTCTAGTAAAAAAAGGTCATTTTTACGCTGTAATAACTTTATTACCGTAAACACAATATAGAGTATTATGAAATATGACTTTTTGTGTTCGATAATAGCATGTTGTTGCATATAAAGCTAAGTTCAGATAAACGCGCTATGAAAATGGTGGCGATATTCTCGTGTGTACATTGAGTGAAAATGAACGTGGAGGCTATGTGATTGTGCGACGTCGTCGTCGAAAGCAAAAATGATACTGGGTTCACTTATTTTGAGTCAAAGACTAAACTTAAGCCTGCTACACTAAGATTACACGAAGATCGGTTTTTCAAGTGTTTTAGGATGTCGATTGCGTCCTTTGACTTTTTGTATGATTGGGTTGAAATGGATTTGCAACCTACAGATGCTACTGTAAGATATTGCATATCACCAGAAGAAAAACTGACTGATAGTAACATTAAAGAACAATTTCATCAATTAGTAAATCAATAGATTGATACCATTTTCGTAGCTCGACAACAAACTGTCAACTGAACTGGCATTTTGCTGGGATGGTTTTGACAGGTTAGATACAGGTTCCTTCTGCCTACCCCAATATGTGCAAGATAGATAGCGTGAAACTAAACAAAAAATCAATTAATAAGCTAAAATTTCAAAAATGTTACATAGTACGAAACATCAAAATCCATGCATAATTAGCGTTGAGTGATCAAAGAACATACAAAAAAACATAAGAGTGGAATAGATGATATCCTCCTTTTTCACATCGGTTAAGGATTTACTCAATTTCTATACAAAACATACACAATACATTTTCCAAAATTATATTACTAAGACGACAACTTACCTCAGCAGGCGGGTGCATCATAAGCCTGGGGGACGTGAGTGGTGGTCTTGGCTTCTGTTTAGGAGCCACCATCGATCTGGATTTCCTCTCCTTGACCCTCGATCCTAAATCCCGCTCCCGCACCTCCACATCGAGGCTGTCTCCAGAGGAAGACGCTGGTAGTTGGAGGTGGTTGGGTCTTCGCGATGCGGCCAGGAGATTCTCTGTTGAACCGCCTGAAAGTATCGAATAGAGTTAATTAGTATATTTTTGAAGGGTGGTTTCAGTCATTGACAGACAAAAAATTCGTGTTGATTGCCAGAATTCAGTACTTACCCATAGAACAAAAATATGTAGCTATATTATAAAAACAAACATTTGATTCCATATAGCAATTCTAAATCTAATAATCTAACAAAAAACTAATTATTTTTAAAGGCCATCTTGATTCGTTAGATGGTTATAAGTTCAATGCCCAACCGGGAGAATGAAGGTCTTTTCATTTTCCCATTTTATCATAAGATAAAAATGTCTCGAATTCGAGCGTTAAGTTCTTCTAACAACAAATTATATCATCAAATATCAAAAATCAAATTTTCTACACACCCAGTCGTTTGCTGACCCACAGCGGTGGACTGTCACAATTGGCTTTGCTGAAGCTCCTCTCGATATCGAGACGGCTCCGCTCCGGCGTGGGAGACCAGTTCCAAGATTTGGCGGGCACATCTTGCATGGAATCCTTGAAAAGAAAATATAATTATGTTAATTATTGAGTCTTATACTAAAAGGAAAATAATTTGTTTCGTTGGCTTTTCTAACAAACTGTTATATAAAAATTTGTTTATTTTTAAATATTCCTATTTATAATTATTAAAAAAAATAATCAAATCAGCTTCACACTGTATGTTGCACACGGCAGAGGGAACCTAGAGTGTTAAGACACTCGTACCCCACTTTCTGTCGAATTCTGGAGACATTGCGTGTTGAATGGCAGAACTCAACGTTTATAATTATTACTTTAAAAAAAACAAACAAATAAAAATCTATTTATATTTAATTGTTTAATTAAAACAATATTACTTAATACTTAGTACATATAAGTTAATTAGCATGTTTTACATATGTATTATACTTTAAAAAAAAATCAGCTTCACGCTGTATCCCGCACACCGCAGGGTAGGCAGAGGGA
>DWAN01004874.1:0-11759 GCA_018230445.1 Heliconius hewitsoni
ATATATATATATATATATATATATATATATATATATATATATATATAAAACTATATTCCCGATCAAAAGCTTTATCTGTTAGTGTAATGCCACAATATATTATTTGTAACTTATATTTTTAGTACAAAGAAGTATTTTTGTTAAATACTAAATCATTTAATCAATTATAAGTAAATATTCTGTGGTATATGATTTGAACCCACAACAATGGGTCAAATTAAGCAACTTAAACGAAACCCATTTCAACTAAACTACCACAACGTCAGCGCCGATTAAATAGTTCTCTAGTGTAATTAAAAGTTATAAGCCTCGCAGCTTCAGAAGTTGAAAAATTTTAAAAAGACTCTTTGAACCTTAATGGTTCATATAAAATGGTGAAATAAATGCAATTATTAATATTATATTTTATTTTCTGAAATTTTCTGGGAATTTACAGTATTTTTTTTTAAATATTAATTTTAAATTCTTAAGTAAATTTTTTTAATTAAAATTATGTAGTCAATTGTGGGTTTTATATTTTAAACTACATAGTATCATTTTTGTTACAACTTTACGCCTTTTACCGCACAACAGAGTATGCAAAGGGAACCTGAAATTTGCAAACATTTCTACTCTTGGTCTTCAAAGCAGGGAAAGAAAACAATTAATAACATTCTTCCCTTATTGGAAATGGAACCTATAATCGTCGTGTACACTCATACACTTTACCACTGTACCACTATGACCTCAGATTTAGCATTCGTACAATGTTCACAATTGTTTCTAAACATTAAGCTCTTTTGCTAACACAAAGTTTCGAAAATCCCAAATAATGCTTGAAAGATTCTACAATTTTAGTTAAGTTTCTCAATTTCCATTCGACTTTGATAGTACTTTCTTTAAAATTGCTTTAAAAAAATTACAAAAAAGCTTAGTAGACACTTCTTACGTTTTTTTTAAAACTACATAAATTACGCCCAATGACTTCAATTAATACTAATATTATAAAGTTATAAAAAATGCGTTAGAATTAAAAAGAAATTGTTTTAGGTATTCTGTTTATTGAGAAAGATCAAATTAAATTCATGATTATCATAGACCCTAAAACTTAATAATGCCATTTATATTAATTCTATTATACGTGAGATTTCTCCATTGTTATTTTTTTTCAGCGTCACGATTTATTTCGCATTAAGACACACCTTACACCAAACTCTTTGCATTCACGTTTCTAGAGAGGAAAAATTTAAATATTCAATATTTTTTTCTATCGCGTTTACAAACACACACTTGTGCCCCTACTTCACCACTGGGTTTCATTATTATTGTTTACATATAACATATAAAACATAAAAAATTCAAAAACTAAAACAAACCATCAAATCCACAATACAAGTGTCTCAAGAAACTTTACTCTTTAATATAAAACCACAAACACAATTACAAAGAAAAAGTAAACTTTTTTTACTATTTACATGGAAGTCATGTAGTCATGTATAGTAGTATACATTACCCGTAGCCATTGTTGCTGAGGTCAACGACACTTGGCACGGGACCCCGTGGTTCCTGGGCCGAGGCAGAAGTGAACAGCTTTATGTACTTTTAGTTTTCATTGTTGTATAATGTATGAGTGTGTATGGTGGAGTTTGCATTCCCTTTTTTTAATTGTTAAATGTGATATGTCTACTGAAGATATGGTTGATCTTATTTATTTTGCGGAAACAAGTAAATTGTTAAAAAATATTCTAATATTAAACAATTCCACACAAACTTATAAAAACAAATCTAATAAAAAAAACAGCTTCACGCTGTATCCCGCAAACAGCAGGGTAGGAAGGGACTTAGCGTTCCGTTCTCCACTTTCCGCAGAATTTTGGAAGCATTACGTGTCGAGAGGCGGAACTCAACGCCACCCTTTGCCTCGACACCAGAGCGAAGAAATGAAAAAATAAATTTAAATAAATATTCCATTTCCTCGACAGGGCATCGAATCCACAACCAGTCGCGTTAACAGTCACACTTTACGCCTTTGCGAAACGACTGAAAGGCCACAAACAACAAAAAATAAATAAATAAATAAATAAACAATTTAAAATTAAAACATCTTCTCTTATCTTTTGTATTAATAAACATATAATTGATGATACCTATAACTGCTATGTAAAAAATGTATGTATGTTCGTAGCCGATTTTAAATTCTCCACCAGCGACGCCATGACGCGTGCCTTCACAAATTACCATGAACAGCACGCTTATTCGTGAAGTTATAAAAAATGCATCCTATTCACATTGTATTGCATCTATTGTTATATTGCTTGTAAATTGTCTTTGTGTACAGTGTGTGCCATAAAATTTACTTAAAATTTGGATACCACTTGGTTGGATGGTGGGTTTTCTGTGTATGTAGTTTTAGATTCGAATCCGGGGATGTAAAGGAAATATTGACTCTGTAAACGCGACAGTTGTAAGTGGCAAGTTGAGTTTCGTCACTCGACGAAATTCTTCAGAATTCGACGGAAAGTGGGAAACGGGAGTATTCTAATGGGTACTATGTCTTAACACTAGGATTCCTGGGGATACAGCGTGCAGCAAAAAATATAAAAAAAACATATTGATGATGATGCTGTTGATTTATTTACTCGCTATTTTAAATATTAAAATACTTTTACCACCTTGTCGTGACTTGTACGTTATATACGCAGTTATATGTATGTTGGTGGTATATGTATATATTAAAATGGCAGTAAATTATAAATCAATAAAAAAAAAGTTTAGCCTGTACTGTGCTGGTGTCAACCGCGGATTGAAATAATATTTACAAATATTTTTCTACTTTAATAGAATAAAATATCGGCTGGCTGAAAAGTTCTCATATTAAACTAAACAATTATTGTGAGGTACACAAAGAGTTCAAAATTTAAAAAACTTAATTTATCTCACAAATTTAGTCCTTTAAAATTACCTTCAGATTCATCTTCACACTGTATCCCGCACACAGCAGTGTAGGGAGGGAGGGAATCTAGTGTTAAGACACTCCGTTCTCCACTATCCGCCGAATTCTGGAGGCATTGCGTGTTAAATGGCGGAACTCAACGCCGCGCTTTGCCTTGACATCAGAGCGAAGAAACGGAAATATATAAATTTAAATAAAATTTCATTATCTCGAGTGTTGATCGAACCCACAACCAGTCGCGGTTACAGTCACACTTTGTGCTTCGCGACGCCTTCAGTTACGATCAAAACGATCACACACACAAAAAAAAAACATTTATTTAAACTACTTTAATCCGAAGCAATTTAAAAGGCAAGCTTAAACATGATTAAAGCATAAAAACGGGTGTTCTCAAGCCAATCAGTGTCAAGCCCCACTCGAAACTTTCAGTGCCATTACACAAGCTGGGGCTAACAGCTTATTTGCATTCGCAATTAGTTTTGAGCGAAAATGGTACAGTATTTTGTTATTGCTGTTGGAATATTAAATTTTATGATTATTTTCTTCGGTTCAACCATTTTATGGATTTTATATGACAGCGTGGGAGAAATAGAAAAGAATATTCTCATACGGTCTAGTTTTCTAATTAGAAATATCAGAAGTTATTACTCTTTATCTCGTTTTACATACGTACATATATTCTGTTTTTTTATATGCTGGTACAGGGTGTTTGTTTTTAGTTATTATGTTTGGTTTATATTTTCTTAGTAGTGACCCGGTTGCGGCTTCGCCCGCTTGAACTACATAATTATAAATTTACTAATACGTATTATTTTACGTATCAATGTTCTTTAAAAAATAACTACAGCTTTATCGAAAAGTAAATTTTTTTGTAAAATTTTGCATTTACTGCCACACATTTGTGCCCCTGCGCCACGACTGACCTTTCTTATTATAAGGATTCCCTAAAAAACACTTCATTAAGCTACCGATATCCGTTTCAATGCCGCACGCAACTTGCGTGCCAAAAGTTTTCTATTTGTAAATTTTTAATTACATTACTACATGTATGCATATTTGTACATATTTTTTGTACTTCATAATGTTTTTAATCAATATGTATTAATAGGCAATAGGTTAAAAGAAGCTGGTATAATAATACTAGCCTTTACCTGAAACATCTCCTACGTGCTCTAGATCTAATGGAGATACCATTGGACCATGTAGGCAAGAGTTGTCAACAACCAAGAGTTGATTATGACACGACAAATTCTAGGAGCCCAAAATAACTCTGATTACAGAGTGGGCTACATCGAAATATTTAACATGATGTAACATAACTAATAGCCTCCCCCCATAAATTGCCTATTTAACACGAAAATTATTTACAATTATTTTTATAGTTTCACGCTGTAATGTGCAAGTATTTAGCGCCGCGCTTTGTCTATATCCCAGAGAACAATGAAAATAATCAATATTTAATTTCTCCGAGTGGAAATCGAACCAACGACCGTCGTTAGCGTTTGAGCCACTGGGCCACGATAACCCAACATAACTATACTGATACTGTAACGTATTTTAGAAACAATAGCTTTCAATACGATAACTTCCTGAAGACGAAGACCAACAACCAATCAACGCAAGCGCCGATCTAGGTCATCTAAACTCAAAACTTATTTCATCAATTCATCATAAAGACCATCAATCACCGTCAAACTATCTTCTCTTCACTCTGAAAATTTAATTGAAAGTTTCAGTGTTCCGTACATCCATCCATTCGGAACTCGTTTCAGTTTGTAAACAACTCGTCTGGAGCACATGCTGTTAAATACTGACTGTCTGTGTTTAAACATTGGTTATTCGCTATTTAGTTAGTGCTTATCCGAAATTTCAATATTGTTGGAGCGTCAATAGAAATTGATTTATTTACTTATTTGTTCTTTTTTAACTTCGTTACATTAAGCTGTCTATGTTGATTTTTTTGAATGTTTTAATAAGTTTTATTTGTTTAGTTTACTAATATTATGTAAGTTGAACTTCCTTAATTGCGATTTTTTTTCATAAATTTAGATGAAAGTGGACCTTTGATTTGTCTGTTGGACATTTTTTTGATTCTTTTTGCCCAATCCACCTTTCCACCTCAATTATATAGATTAACAAATGCATTATTCATATATTATACTCCCAGCCTATCACCGTCCACTGCTGAACGGTTGGGCTTCTTGCATCCATCCGATGCCAGCCACCTTATTTTAATCGGATTATTCATATAATTTTAAAATAATATGACACCATAAGTTCTATTCCCATTGGGGGAATGAAATATTTAATGTTTTCCTCCATTCAACACGCAATGCTTCAAGAATTCGGCGGAAAGTGGGAAGTCTGAATAGAGAACGGAGTATCTTAACACTAGGTCCCCTCAGCCTCCGGATTTGTATCCGGAGGCTGAGGGGACCTAGTGTTAAGTTAACCGTTAAGCTAAAAACAATGTAATAACAACAGCAAATGTATCATTTCGATGGTGCTATGGTACCTTAATATTATGATTAGGAATGATTTGACCAGAGTTTTACTTTATACTTTACATTTAGTAACAAAATTACGACGTAGTTATCGCGATAACGTCAGTTTATATTTAATGTTCATTAAATATTTATTTTTATTGCGTGTCGTTACGAGCAGTTTACGCCTTCTTTTGAAGGATTTAAACCTAAAAACTTAATTTAGTTTGACCTAATAACTTGTATATGTATTTTATCACCTGCTTTTGAATAAATTATATTTTATGTTTCCTCTCGTTCTCGTTCTCGTTCTCGTTCTTCCGATTTAGTGTGATTAGTAAGTTAGTTATTTCAAATTGTTAGAGAATATTGTTAGAGAAATCTAAAAAAAATAATAAAAAAAAAAATTATTTTAATATTTTTCAATGTTAATTAAAGTATTAGAGGCCAGTCGTGGCGCAGAGTCACAAAGAGTGACTGTACCTAAACGCGATTGGTTGTGGGTTCAATCCCCACTCGAGGATTGAAATATTTATTATTTACGGCAATAAAACACGCCTTCAGAATTTGGCGGTAGCCCATCTACCGCCAAATTCTGAAGGCGTTGCGGATCGATCGGAGTGTCTTAACACTAGCTTAACCTAAATAGAACTGTTGTGCACTTATTTAGAAAACGTTTAAAAATGTGAATGTAGCGGGATTTGAACCCTTTGAATTTGAATAAATTGATATTAATAGGAAAATTTTAAGAATGCCATGTGAAAATCCACATTTTATCTTATATCAATATTCAGATAAAAAGGCATTTATTAAAGCTAAATAGTAACTTGGTGTTAAGCATTATTAAACATTTTTAAAGTGTTATTCCACACTTAGGAAAGAAAAATATCCACGCCTCCTGGAAACCGACCTGGTTGGTTTCCAGCAGGCCCCGCGCCTGCTGGAAAACTTCGAGTCCCGCTACGTTCAAATTTTTATACGTTTTCTAAATAAGTATTAGTGTTAAAGCATTTTGCAGAGGCTACCACTATGTATTATAATGTATTGTAGGTAGACAGCACATCGCTAAACCCTTAACATGTATGCAAAGTCACATCGACCCACTATCTCTGTTTGCACAGCTTAACCCCCCAGCGACGATACTCGCATATCACAAACGAAATTTATTTTATAGCAATATTCGTTGTCGTATGTTGAAATTGCAGAACTAGATTATTAAAATCAGCTTCACGCAGTGTAGGCAGAGGGAACATAGTGTTAAGACACTCTGTTCCTCAATTTCCGCCGATTTTTAAGGCGTTCCGTGCGGAGTGGCCGTGCTCAACGGCGGGCTTTTGCTTTGGTGCCAAAGCGAAGAAATGAAAATATTAATAAATAATAATTAATTCCCTCGAGTGAGAATGGAAATGCCCTACAACGACGGGGCACAAAAGTGTACCCTGTCGTTACCTACTCGAACTAGTATATAATACGTTGTAGTTTTCGGTAACGAAGAAAGTACCCAGAAATAAGTTACTCAGTCATTAATTAATCTGTACTATTATCATGATTTACTGTTTTCGGGACTGAATAGTGGAAGCTAACGGCAGCTTTTAATTTCTATTTATGTCTAATATTTGTTGTGTGACTTAACTATGTTTAAATTTAAATGTTTTTCCAGTGGATTCAAACATAGTTTTCGATAAATTCTTATCACTTAAGCATCATATATGACTTTAGAGCTTAGAGTAATATTGAAAACTTATAATTAATTTAAATACGTTTTAAATCTAAATAAGTTATATTTTACCTAATTTCTTTCATAAAAGTGCTTAGTAAAATGTTTGAAAGGAAAATAAATCTTATATAAAATAAATAAGAGAGTGAGAGTGATATTGTCAACACCAGTTTTATTATCTATAAATATATATGTTATTTTTAAACAGAGCAAAAAATAATTTAACTAAATATATAATATGAATAGTTCAGTGTATATACGAATTGTGTGCCAAGTGTGAGTGCCGAATGTTGCGTAGAGAGCAACAGCGGAGGTCTCTATGACGAACAACAATAACGGGGTAAGCGCCGGCGGGTTACCCGCCGCTGCCGATATGGACTCGCTCGAGGAAATGCTTCGAAAGGTGAGTTTTTTATATTTTTTTAAGAAAAATTGAGTTCGTTATATAATTTCTTTCATTAACTTGTTACTTTTTTTAATTACAGATTTTTTAGTTCAAGAAATTAAATTAAGTATATATTTTTTTACTTAAATTATTTTTTTTATCTTCAGAGCGTTCAAACTTGCTTTTTTTGAAATAATATACGATTTTATAAGTAAATTTAAATTTACCTTATCTATAAGTATAATTAAACTAATAACATCTACAATATTAATATTGCAATGTCAACATTTATTAAAAGGATTTACTGCTACCACGTTAATAAATCATCGCAGCCTACCACTAACGAAGCATAGCCTACAAAATGCATATAATAATATATCATAATAATTAATGTATTTGTAACTATGGGGTCGTAACTACGATCCGTCATATGTCACCGGTAACAGGGTTGCCAGGCTGAACGTCTAAATGTTAGGACAAAGAGACATTTTAAAATATTATACATAAATAAATTTGTTGTGTTGAATTCCGCCACTCAACATGAAGTGAGTGTCTTAAATGAGAAAAGGTTCCCTCTTCCTACCCTTCTGTGAGCGGGGTAGTTTTGATGTTTTCCATGTTGTATTGTTTTATAGAAGCTTTTTAAGTAGTATTATCTAATGCACGTGCTTTTCATATCTAAGAAACATCTATATTAAAACTTAACTATAATAAATAATAATAGAGTGAAATTTGAGGAGGATGAATGCGAGAGTGTGAAGTGGTTGTAGATTCAATCCCCATTCGGGAAAATGAAATGTTTATTTGAATTTACATTACATTTCTTTGCATTGGTGTCGAGGCTAAGTTCAAACGACGTTGAGCTTCTCAATTCAATACGCAATGCTGCATAGAAAATGCAGCACAATTGCACAATCTATAAAAATATATAGAAATAGTTTAAAAAATAATATGTTTATGAATATATTATATTATATATTTATAATATAACAAATTGCTTCCGAATACATCCGAGTATATGTAACTCAACATTCATAACAGGATATTCGTATTTGGGAACCACAATGCGTAGAAACTTGAAGTTTCCTCAAAGATCATCCTCTCTTGAGAATAAGGGACTTCCAAAGAAAATATTTATGGTGAAAACTATGTAAAAATGTATAAAAAAATATTGTAAAAGTTGTTTAAGAAAACGTACAAGAAAAATTTGCGTTCTATCTAGCAAGAACTAAAGACAGTCTTTCGCTATTTAATGTAAATTTTAAATTAAACTATTTTTTCTTATAACTAGATATTTTGTCTATCCACAAATATTGGATTTTAGAGTCACCCTGTAAAATGCAATGGCTAAGAGTGACGTTTTGCATGTGATGAATTAATTATACTAACCTATTTTTCATAATGACATCGTCTACCTTGATAGTGAAAAAGTTACTAAAACGTGTTACTTTTAAATTAAGTTTTTTTCACATCCAGTTGTATAATATTTTAGTCAGTAAATAAGGCAAGAATTATATTTTTTAAAACAAATTGATTGTTTATAAAGCGAATAAAAGTGCATGATTAAATTAAATAAAATTAAAATGGATACATCTATCTAATAATATTGCGTGAGTAAAGTACCTATATAACAAAAAGTAAACAGACAGTCTTGGGATCTTCAGTTAGTGAAATGACGCGTACTAAACTGAATGTTACTTGGTTTTTTCTTTTTTCAGCTTTACGCTATATCCCACACAAAGTAGGGTAGGCAGATGGAAGCTGGAAACCTGGTGTACCTCACTTTCCGCCGAATTCTGAAGACATAGCGTGTTTGGTTGTGGAACTAAACGCCGCGCTTTGCCTTGTTACCAAAGCGAAAGAATTAAAATATTCAGAAAATGAAATGTAACATTTCCTTTGCTCCAATGGGAATCGAACCCACAGCCTGTCACTTTTACAGTCGCACGCTGCGCCACGACTCGCCCCAAAAATTACGATTATACTTGACCTATTATTAATTTACTTCCTACTAATCTTACGACTTGCCACTATATTTTCCTTCTGCACTAAAATCTCCCATATTAAATTAAAACGCAATAAACACTGATATATTATAAACGTCACTCTCAAACGCCGGGACCCTCGAGTACCCGGGAAGCACTTTTATTCATAACACCGTAAGATATTAAACAGACTACGGGGTACATAATAAATTGTGCTAAGCACAGCACTACTTAGACGGGGCCCTGGGTTCAGGCTTCGGGCTAATTAAGTAAGTGTAAAGTATGCACTACGAGCCTGAGTGGCTATTATTTTTCTATGCAGCCTCTTTATTGCAATTTGCGAGTTGATTATGTTTTATATTGGATTAATTTTTGTTGTGTGTGTGTTTGAGTTTTTGAGATTCAAGTGTATAAGTACTATGAGTATCAATTCGTTTTTTTCGATATATTAAGACAATACGCAGCGATGAGTTCCATCGGATTTTTATAAGTGATGAGGATGATTTTTTTTAATCTGCTTGCTAAAGTTCTGGTATTCGCGTAACATTTGATTAAGTTATCGATTTTTATAGCTTTATACTGTAGCCCGTAGCAGGGTAGAGAGGAAACCTGGGAACCTAGTGTTAGAGCACTCAGACTTTTTGCCACTTTTCACTGTAGGCTTTAAAGTACCATTTTTTTTAACTTCACGCTGTATCCCGCACACCGCAGAGTAGACAAAGGGAACCTAGTGTTAAGACACTCCGTTCCCCGCTTTCCGCTGAATTCTGGAAGCATTGCGTGGTTCTCGACGCCAGAGCGAAGAAATAAAAATATAAATGTAAATAAATATAATAATAATAATTTCCTCGAGTCCCCACTCGAACGATCGAACTCACAACCAGTCGATTTACAGGCACACTTTCTATAAATTACCAATTATTATTGTATATTGTCAATTTATTTTATAACTTTCATAGACGCTCAAAGCATATTTATATCAATATAAGTAACATCACGCTGGTGTCTACGTCGCCATTAAAAAAAGATTGAAAGTCCGCAGACGGCGCGACGTCATGCAAAAAATGCAGCCTCCGCTTCGTTTCACGAACTTGTGTCATTTATAAAGAATATTTCAATTTAAACGATATAAGGACGTATTCTTACCTTGTTTTTCATTTTCCTTTATACCACCATATATAAATGTAATGTAATAATTGAATTATCTTTACTAATGTTTATTGTCTTTTTGGAAATCTCTCTATATTTCGAGGTTTTAAAAATAATGTTACTTTGTTAATAAAATACTAGCTTTTATAAAGTGCCTGATTCCGTCTACGTAAACTTTAAATCAAATAAAAAATAAAATATCAATGATATTTAAAATGTAATCTAACTTTTGTTTAATATTAATAACTAATAAACGATTAAAATTTTCTTTTTTATATTACTTCTCTTCTTCTTTTTTATACATACAAATACTACATACATATTAAATATATATGTAATTTTTGTAATATATGTAAATATATATATAACTGTATATTATTCCACTTTCTTTATTAGCAACTAATTATGGAGAACGCAGCCGGTGCATTTAGCTGATGAGCTAGCTTTTGTTAGCGTTTGTGTTCGCGTAATATAATGGATAGCACAAGATCATGCTTGCCATTGTACTTAGAGGTAAAGCTTCACATTTGCTAGACTTATTGTTGTTTTTTACAATGGATTCAAATGGGAAGATAGTTTCGCTAAATTAATTTATGTATGTAGAGTTAATAAGCAATAGTGAAATTTATTAATAAATTTCCTTTCTAACTAAATTAAGCTGATTATGATAAGGTCCAATCTGAAATAACTGAAATCTTTTGCTTCTTAAAAAAAAATACTAAATCAGCTTCACGCTGTGTCCCGCACACTGCAGAGTAAGCAGAGGAAATCTAGTGTTAACACACTCATAGTTTGCTTTTTAATAAACGTAAAAATATACATTCCATATAATGGAGCTTTATAATATACGGCAATGTCTCATTACAAACACAAATCAATGCGTTTTCGTTTTTCGTAAATAAGATCATCATCTGCTGACAATGAGTGCTACAAAAGGGTCGCTCACTTGTTTATTCTGACTATAACAAAGAAAAGAAGGAATTCGGTTTTCTGGAATTTTTAAATTCTTCATGTAAATCTAAGTGCTCCTGAGCTGACACCGGTGCTAACGCGTTTGTTTCGGCACTCCTACTCAGTCGGCGTAGTCCCAGACTCATGGAAGAGCGCT
>DWAN01004875.1:0-11758 GCA_018230445.1 Heliconius hewitsoni
GCAAAATCAGGCCATTAAATTAAAAAAAAAAAAAAATGCTATTTATATAAAGTCAAATGTTTTTGAATAACTTTATTACTTACAAATTAAAATCAAACTCTATTATACTTAACCATGATACTAGAATATATAACATCGTTTCATTTACAAGATTGTCTAAATATTTTATCAGAACCAGACGTCCTAGGCTATTATAGTATTAAGATAGAGTAAGTAAAGCTCCTTTAATTTTTATATATTTATACGAAACTTAGAGATTACTGGATTGTCTAAAAATTGTTATAGTTTCCTGAAACTCTTCGAATCATATCCTGATATTGGTGATAAAGTTTTGTGTAGTCCTGTAACTACACTTCCAACTTGTGATAAAGATATTTTAAAAGTGCAGCAGAATATCTTAGAAAAAGAGGAATATAAGCCATTAATCCAAAAGTTGTCATTCACATATTTAAAAAGAAATGTTCATGCCAGATTTTTTGGCTTACCGGTCTGCCCTGAGTTACACAGAAGCATATTTCCCAAGAATGTGGATTTGGGGTGTTTTTTAAAAGTAACAGGTATTGTCATATTTTTTTAATTTAATTTATTTTAGTAATAATAGTATATTAAGTACATTAAATAAGGTCCTTGTAGAATAAAGGGACAGCATATGACTGTAAATGTAATAGTTGTTGTATTTGATTTCTATTCAGTTGAATGAACTAATTTCATTTACATAAATCATATTCTTCTGGCAAGGCAAGACACCTTGTTGAGATCTAACATATGCAATATCAACATATATATGTTTCTAATATAGATGGAAAGCAGAGAATAAAGTATCTATATTGTTACTTGGCACTATTTTGTTTTTGGAAATATCAAATATTGTAGGTATATTATTATATACCTCTATTTAAATAAGATATACCTTTTTTAAATCTTTCAGCCACAATTGTCCGTGTAACTCAGTCAAAGATGTTAGAATATCAACGAAAGTATGTTTGTATGAAATGTAAATATGAAAATTGTGTTGAAGCAGACTTTGAGAACAGATACATATTGAAGGCTCCATCGAAATGTGGTAATACTGAACAAAGATGCAGATGTTCAACATTTACCCAAGTTACCTTAGTTTCTAGAGAATACTGTAAGGATTATCAAGAAATTAAAATACAGGTAAATCTTTACTACATTTTACCTGCGTGTATTACACTATTATGGCAATAGTGGCATGGCACTGAGTTCAGCCACCAACACACAATGTCTTCAAAAAAAAAAAAGGGAACAGAGTGTCTGTCTACTATTCTATGAAAGAAAAACTGTTTATTTTTGTGAGTTCTTTTGTATTTCTAGGAGCAAGTTAATAAATTAAGTATAGGTACAATACCTGGATCTATGTGGGTTGTGTTAGAGGATGACTTAGTCGACTGCTGTAAACCAGGAGATGATGTTACTATTTGGTAAATTATAAAACACTTTTTTGTAATATGTTTTAATTTTTTTGAATAACATCCTTATATTCAAAATTGTTTATAGTGTACTACTGTCATATCATTTTTTTAAATTTTTAATTAGCATAATTCCTTAGTGTAGTGAAAGCATATAATTCAGATTACTAAAATAAAATATGATATCTTAAGATACAAGCCAGTTGTGGTGCAGGGGCACAGAGTGTGACTGTAAAATCGACTGCTTGTGGTTCGATCCCCACTCAAGAAGATAAAATATTTACTTACACTTATATTTTCATTTTTTCGCTCTGGTTTCGAGGTAAAAGCGCGGTGTTGAGTTCCGCCACTCAACACGCAATGCCTCCGGAACTCGGTGGAAAGTAGGGAATGGTGTGTCCTAACACTAGGTTCCCTCTGCCTTCCCTACTGTGTGCGGGATACAGCGTGAAGCTGATTTGATTTAATGTTTAATTTTTAAGATATATATCATATTTATAAAACAATCTTAGAAAAAATGTATTCATAATTTTTTTTCATTTAATTTGCTCTTATTGTTATTACTTTTTAGTGGCACAGTTCGTCGTCGTTGGCGTCCATCAAATCAGAACAGAAAGTGTGAAGTGGAATTAGTTTTACAAGCTAACTACATAGAAGTAATAAATTCACAACGATCACAAGTGATAGCAATGGCGCCAGATATTAAAGATTGCTTTGACGACTTTTGGGACAAATATAAGCAATGCCCTTTAAAGGGAAGAGATCAAATTCTAGCATCTGTTTGTCCACAGGTGACATATTATTATTATTATGTTTCTGATCACATGTGTGAATTCATATTCAAATAAATTTATCAGCTTCAGGCTGTATCCCACACAGCAGGATGGGCAGAGGGAACCTAGTGTTAACACACTCTGTTTCTGGTGTCATTGCGTATTGAGTGGCGCAACTCAACGTCGCGCTTTGCCTTGACACAATTGAGTTGATTATATGTTGTTAATTGCGTTTTAATGGAGATAGGGGGCTACAGCACAAAAAACCTTTAAGTCGGGCCACCTTGTTCATAAATAATCATATCATATATTTAATTTTACAGGTATATGGCTTATATTTAGTCAAACTAGCAGTGCTATTGACAGTTATTACAGGTTCGAATCATGTAGTGGAGGATAATAAGAAATCAAATGATGATCACATCACACATGTCAGGGGGCAGTGTCATTTGTTACTAGTTGGCGATCCAGGTAATAAATTGTTACGGATAAAAATAAATCTTAAAAAAATCAACTATACTGTATTAATATCGATTTTTTACATATTCAGATCCTGTAACATAAATTCTTATATGTAGTCTTTAGAATTCTATTTAAATAATGTGTTTGAATAATATTTTAAAATCGTGAGTTGTTCTCGAAAGTAAAGCAAACTTATTTTATGACGAATTTATTTATATGTTTATTACATAGTAAGTGGCGGAAATCAACTACAGTTTATTTTGCTTGGAAATGAAAATAATTCATTCTATGGTAATTGAACCTACAACCATTGCGTTTACAATCTGACGTTTTCTCTGCTTACAAATGAAATTCCAGGTACAGGCAAGTCGCAATTGCTTAAAGCAGGCGCAGAATTAACCCCCCGCTCTGTATTCACTTCTGGAGCTGGTAGTACTCGCGCTGGGCTCACGTGCGCTGCTTTGAGAGTAAGTTATTATAATGTAATATATATATTTGTTATTTTCATATTGTACTTTTCTAGACATTGCGTTTAATTTCGCGGAATTTAACGACGCACTCTGTCTTGCTACCCGAGTGAAGAAATGGATTGCGTTTACAGTCAGATTCAGTGTTGCTATGTCATGGCTGCCTCAATGCCTATGAGAATTAAATCTATATTAAAATCTCCCTATTGAGATGCTAACAACTCAATAAATTGTAACAAATGTAAAAGAATTTTGACTTAGTGTGAAGCCCGAAAAGGGGCCGATTTGATTCTTGTTACTGAAGTATTTTTATATTTTGTAGGAAGAAGGCGAATGGCAGTTAGAAGCCGGAGCGTTAGTTCTATCGGACGGTGGTGTGTGTTGTATTGATGAGATATCGCATCTAAGAGACCACGACAGAACCGCTATACACGAAGCTATGGAACAACAGACTATATCTGTTGCTAAGGTAAACTTGTATTGTAATTTCGAGGATAAAGCACGAGGCCGAAACTGAGCTTTGTTTTTATTTGGGCGTTCATACATAGTGTAGGTAAAAACCGATTTAACAATGAGACCTCTTGTACTGATAGCAGCATCACTTATTCAATTCTTAATATTTTAGTTTAAAAAAATATAAATAAGCTTCACGCTGTATCCCGCATAAAGCAGGGTAGGCAGAGGTAACCTAGTGTTAAGATACTTCGGTCCTCACATTCTGCCGAATTCTGTAGGCGTTGCGTGTTGAGTGGCAGAACTCAACTACTAGGTATTTTCTGCCTGTTATATGTGGATAAACGGTGAATTTGATAAAAAAAGCCATAAACGTTTTTATCTGTAATAATTTTAATTTTTTTAATCAATTTTATCTCAATAAATACATTTTCTATATTACTCCAGGCAGGCATAGTGTGCAAGTTGAACACTAGATGCGCGGTCATAGCGGCTTGCAATCCCAAAGGTCACTACCAGACCGACCAACCACTGAGCGTCAATGTGTCCTTAGGAACACCTTTGTTAAGTAGGTAAACACTGTTATTATTTTACGTTCTTAAAAGAATTTTTTCACACTTATAATTGAAAAATAATTTTGGAAAAATGTTTAAAAATTTTATCGAAGTGCGATTTGAATCGTCGTCATAACATATTATTTAAAACCAAATTCGTTATATTTATCTGTTATTACGTTGGCTCTGGGCTCGATTCACATTCGGATTTATAAATTATTGTTATTTGTAACATCTACTAATACGAACAACTGCATTTGGGTGCAATTTATCGTTCCTTACAATTGTTTAGAGCAGGGGTTCTCAACCTTTTCTTGATCAAGGACAATTTTTATATCATACTTGATAGCAGGGACCACTATGCATGTAGGTATAGTAAAAATTAACTGTGATAATCAAACAGAAACTTCGCCTCATCATCCCCAGTCATAAAATTAAAATCGTTGCGGACCATATTAAGCCTTATTTAGACCACTGGCTGGGACCCAGTGGTTTAGAGGAAGAGGAAAGTGAAACATGAAAAAAAGACTTATTGTATCGCTGAATGCGAAAAAAGTGAAGCGAATTTAAAAAAATACACAAAAATATAAATCTTTTTTTCAGATTTGACTTAATATTTATTTTATTAGACTCAAAAAATAAATCATGGGATAAATTAGTGTCGTCGTACATATTATTTGGTGGTACTAACCAAATAGAATGTAAAAAGAACTGGACTCTTGAAAAGTTACAGGTATTTTTAAATATGTAATTGTTTTTTTTGTTATAAAATCGTTTATTGGAACAAAAGAAAACAGTCAGTGGAATGAGTTGTTTTCATGTTTTATGCTTTGGTAAAAAGACAAAATGCGAGGTTGAGTTCCAACAATTATCACGCAATGTTTCTAGTCTTTTGACAGTAACTTCTCGTCTTCTAGTCATTGATACCCATCTCCATACAAATAAACATTATTAAATAATTTTATTTTTAATGTAAATTGGTGTAATTTTTACTTTGTTTATTTTTTTGTAGCAGGGAGCACAAGTATGTGACTGTAAGCGCAACTGTTTGTGTATTCGTTCCCCACTCGAAAAAATGATTTTTTTAAATATATATTTTATTTCTTCGCTCAGGTATAGAGGCCAAGCGCGGCGTTGAGTACATACCATGACTATAATTGATGAATTCGAAGGCAAGTAAGGAACAGAGTGTCTTAACACTAGTTTCCCTCTGCCTATCCTGCTGTATGCGGGACACATGCGTGAAACTCATTTTTTTTATATTTTATATTTCAGATGTATATAGGATTGGTAGGACCAAAACCAACTAAAATGACAAAATCTGCCAATACAATAATACAATGTTACTATATGAGACAAAGGAAATCAGAGTACAGAGATCCTTCGCGAACTACTGTTAGAATGCTGGATAGTTTGATAAGGTAAGAAGTTTTATTTATTTTTGTTATTGAGATTCACGGTCAGGGGGAGCCAGGGAATCTAGTGTTCAGACACTTCCGTTCCCGCTTTTCGCCGAATTGTGGAGGCAATGCGTGTCGGCTACCGAAACTAAACGCCGCGGTTTGCCTCGTTACAAGAGCAAGGACATGACAGTACTAAATGTTTAATTACCTTGAGTGGGGACAGAATCCACAACCTATCTCGTTACATTCACTCTTGTGCTCATACGCTAAAACTAAAGTTGTGCAGAATAACTTATAAAGTTTTTACACAAAAAAAAATTATTTGATTGATAAATATAAATAAATAAAATGAATGTAAATTAATTAAACAGATTTTATTATCATATCATATATGTTTTTCAGATTATCACAGGCACACTGCCGTCTCATGTACAGAACCACCATCTTGCCAATAGATGCTATTACGGCTATTTCATTAGTTGATTTGTCAATGCAAGACTGTACTTTAGAAGACACAGAAAGTGCTTTACATTCAACATTTTTTAAATATCCAGATTTTGATTATTTATGTACTGCTAAAAAACTCTTAACTACAATAAACTTATTTGAAATATGGCGGGAAGAGCTCTTATACTATGGAAAGTTACTTCAAGTTGATACAAAAACATTAGAAAATGATATAGATAACAATGATTCTAAATTATTTTCTAAGTATGGTGACGTTTTAGACGATAATTTACCTTTATCTACCTCTTTGGTTACTAGTTCTTATTTTAATAAAAATAAAAGTATAGGAAACATGGAAAATAAAGAAAAATCTAATACTGTGACTGATAAATTAGCTGCTACTCTAAAAAAACATGCTACATTGAATAAAGTACAAATAGATCCACCTGTAAATATAAAAAAAAAGTATATAAAACGTAAACGGAAAGAAGTTACAATAGATACAAGTAAATTTACAAATAAAAAACGGAAAGATAACAAAATGTCTAAAAAAATCAAAATAGATTTTAACATGTTTGATAGTGATGTAGAGGAAACGGAGAATAATATAAATAGCGATAAAGAAAAACAAGAAATCGATATAAAACTTTCAGGTGAAATGAGTGATGACTTCGATAAAAATAATTTTCAAGATAAGAAAGAAAGCCAGAAAAGTATATTTACAAATAAGGATAATAAAAAACTAAATCATGAAAAGGCAAAATGTGAAAAACAAGATATCAAATCTCAAAAACAAGCTCCAAAGATTATTAAAAAAATGGCTACTATTAAAGAAAATAATCCAAAAGACACGGAACATAAAATTGCTAATAATAGTGATAAAGTGAAAAAGAAGAAAAAAGTTAAAATAATTGAACAAATAAATGATAATGATACATCTGACAGTAGCCATGACTGTAATACAATAGAAATGCTACAAGCCATACCAAGTGTAAATGATGATTTGTCCAAAATTGGTTTAGATTTTAAAATCAATGATAATGATTTAAATATTAATAAAGATGTTATTAATACAAAACTACAAAGTAAATCAAATTCTAAGAACATTGTAAATAAATTAAAACAATTTGAATTTTCTTCAAATCATGATTTAGATAAATATTATAAAGAGGATAATTTAAATAAAGTTGTTAAATTAAGCAAAAGCCACAAAACGCCAAGTAGTTCTTCAATACAAAGGCAATCGGCGTCCAGTTCTCAAATTTCTATGTTTGAGAGTTCCGACTGTGATATTGATTTAGATATATAAAGACAATTTTATTGTTTTTTTATGTGAGGAAATAAATAATATAAATCTCACAAATATTTATTAATTTTTTGCTTTTATATTTCTTCTAATTATAGGTAATTGTTTATGGTATTTCTAAAAATAATAAGTGTCAGGTCTTCAAACCATTATTTAGATAAATGTTATAAAGAGCTTGAACTATTTTTAAATAATATAGTAAAGACTTTAACGTAGAACAGATATGTTCCTGTAAATATTGTTTTTTTTTATTGGTCAGGGCAAAATTTTTGTTAGTAAAATTTATGGGGCTGTACTCACTATTCTTATGTCCATGGCATTATGACATCTGTCAAACACGAGAAATAAGTGTAATAACAATAACACACAGTTTGTCATTTGTTACTCAGTAGACGTTACAACAAAAAAAAACAAATAATCAATAAATAATATAATTTTTCGGATCTATCGACTCGAGCGGACGTGTTCATGCTCAATGGGCAATCGTCAAAACACAAGTCATTTGGCGTACTGTGGACTTCTTAGTGCGAGCGAGTCACAAGTTAGCAGTAAAAAAAACAAAAAGGGTTGCAACATTTACTTTTGCTTACATTGAAACAAACAATTTAGTGGAGGGGTGTTCATTTTCAAACTGGATGGTCTCTCATCAAATCTTCTATGAAGAATGTTTTCAGTTACATACAATATAATAAACATATGGACAAATGTTGTTTTTGCTTTTATGAACCTAAAATAAATCTATTATTAATTATTTGTTTTGCGTGGCGTTGAGTTCCGCCACACAACACTCATCCAAATGCATCAAACGCATCCAACATGGATCCAAAATTCAACGGAAATGAACGGAGTGTTCCACCCGTAATTTGTTAACAAAAGGTTCCTTTTGTCTTTTGTCTGTCCTTGATTTGGTGAATGAGGCGTGTGCGACGTTGCCACTTTGACATATTTGTGCTGGTTTACGTCATACATAACAAATGGTGTTTTATTTTACAACGATATTATTTTTATTTTGTTTAAAAAAATAACTTTATTTTTAGCAACATCTCTTTTGTTCTTATTGTATTAGACTTTCATAACTGAGCTTCTATTTAAAGTGATCAAGATAAAAACACTAGTTAAAACTGATCTTTCATTTTGAGCATTAAATTACGTTAACTAAAGTTACATGAAATAATGGTCATAAAACTTGTGGTTCCTCTTTCATCTTCTATGCAATGTGACATTGGTGAAGTGATTTGTGCTTAACGTTGAGATTTCAATTTTATTAATGCTAGAAGCCTACGTAAATTTGACATATCTATACCTAAATTATCATAAATGTATCATACTTATTAATTAAAAATTTATTTTTAATAACTAATAAAAAAATAGGTCATAACCAGAAAACAATGAGAAACACGGTAATTTTATTTTTACAATAACGTGTGATTGAGCTTTATAGCCAGTAAAATATGTATGATTGGGTTTCTAGGGTAAAGAACAGAGAAGAAAACTTAAGGATCTCTAGTAACTTATGAAGACTCTATATTACATTAAGTTTTCATGAAAAAAAAATAAAAAAGAAAAGTATTAAAAATATTATTTATAATTTTATCTTATTTTTAATATTTATATTGCTTCTTTCTAGCTATTGATCTTCATTTGAAGTTGACCCTTTGTATGGATCTTCATCATAGTTCTCTATTAATAATGTTTTAAATCTCCTTGCAGTTATGTATATACTTTCTTCTTTTGCCGCTATATTTATTATTTCAACTCGTGCAATGTATAAGTGATCAGGATTTTTGGGACTGACACTTTTTATTACATCTACTTCATAGTCTATTCTCACCTGTAAGATAAAGTTATCTTAGTCAACAAAAATTGTCAGCAATGTACAACTGTGAGCAAGTGGTGAGGAGGAAGTGCAGGAGGGATTAATCTAATTTAGTAACTGCTATATCAGTTTATAATTTTTTTTGTTTTTTGATTTTTTAAATTTGCTAAATTTTGTGTCATCTCATTAGGTGGCTCACAAATGTGCCCATCCGTGACAAGGATAGGGGAGAGGTTATAAATCATGAAATTTGTGTGTAATGTGAGGTAGTATGATTCGGAAATAAGGGAAGGCAGAGGTTGCTCTGGCACATTGCAGTTGTGACTTAATTTTAGTATATAGCAGAACTTTGTGTATTTTCAAAAAAAGAAACAAAAAACTGTTCAAGTATTCTAAAATATGTAAAATATGTAGTAAAATATATTGTTTAAATGAATAGTTAAAATCGGTATGGTCTTAATTTTAAATAATTTGGTATTAAATCATAACAATATTGATTCTATTATGTTAAAAAAGTTTTCTTCCTAATGTATGTAAAGTAAAAACAACTTACTGGTAAACTCTTTTTTAAAATTTTCTTGCCATTAACTCTGATCTTACTTTCATAAAACAATTTTTCTATTTTGCTGAAAAGAAATGTACATAGTATACAATAATCATTGTATAATTTATAATTAAATAGATTTTCTATATCATCTTGTCTCTTTTCAATGTTTAGTAAATTAAGAGACATCGCTAACTATATAAACCTTATTAGATTCATACTTAATTGATATAAAGCAAGGTGATACACAGAGAACCTAGTGATAAAACCTGTTACTCTGCTAACAATTATGTCCAGCTAAGCAGAAAAAATTAAATAATTCATTTGCTCCAGTGTGGATCTACACCACAATCATCAAGTTTACAAAAAGACTGTCTATTGTGTCATAATATCCTTAGAAACTTGATAAATATGATGTTATTATGGTGTACCTATTATAATATTATGTAGAGGGCCTGGCACCCATGATTATATAGTAATTTATAGAATGCTACAAAGCTTCTTAGTACAAAATATAAACATGTATAAGGAACATGAGTTCAAATCCATCAAACTAAATACATCATAGACATATTTCTTATGAACATTGAAATACATTAAAGTTTATATTTTAGAATCATATATTAGTAAAAAATACTTACTTCCTAGCTATACCTAAAGCAGACTTTAATATCGCGTCGGTTCTCAATGAAGTAGTATTAAATTTAATAACTTTTGAATCCTTTGTCAAGGAAAGGTCGCCATCATCATATGCTTCAGCCTCATCGTCAGAATCTGCATCACTTCGCTGCAACAATAAGAAATACACTATTTAGCTATACTTAAGTGTATTTATCACAATAATTCAGAATATACAAACCTTTTTAGACTTATGACGAGTAATATTATAAGATATATTCAATGGTCTCAGCTTTGTTATTGAACAATTTTCATTTATATTTTTGGAGTGATCACAACAAGTATACAACGGCTGCAATCTCGTGTGATTTGACAAAGCTCGAAATATATTCTGTGATATGTTACTTCGCCTCCATATAATGTTCATGTTTATTTAATATATTTTGCTTTTAGATAATAGGAATACTGTTTATTTTTAAGTTTAATTTATAAAATCGAAAAATCAGCTGTTTGATTTTGACAAGTGACAGGCATAAATGACATTTTCGTTATGTAATTCCTATCTAAGAGAAAATGTGTGCGAAAAGTTCTGTTTTATTTATATATTGTCTTAAGGTAAAAATATGCATTCTATTTATATTTACTACTATTTACAATAATTTGTGTGAAATACTTCATAAATTTGAAATTCCTGGCAAATCACTTCTGTGGATGTGTTTTTGTAAGAAGGATATAGATGGAGCTATACATAAAATGTTTCAACTTAAATACAAAAAGTATTTAAAATTTAATTTATACTACACTACAATAAATAATTTTCCAATGTACATATTTATTTCATAATTAGTTATTTAAATTGTAAATTATTATATTTTATTAATATTGTAACTAAAAATATACATATATTTCGTTTAAATAATCGCCAACGTCCATACCACGTTGAACACACCGGTTCTCGTCCGATCACCGAAGTTAAGCAACGTCGGGCGTGGTCAGTACTTGGATGGGTGACCGCCTGGGAACACCACGTGCCGTTGGCTTTTTTGCTGTTTTTATTTTTCTTTCGTTTTACTCTGTTATTTTTTTTAAACTAACTAGCGTCAATAATTTCAATTCTTAGTTACTTAGCTTAACGCTGTTCCTTTAACATGGTGCCAGAGAAAATGAAGTACCGAACGTTGTGGTAATTTGGTGGAGGACGGTCAGCAAATTAAAATATTATATTGATTATAAAATACTTTAATAAGAAATATTATTTTATAATTGTTGATATGGAAGGAATCAAGTTTTTTTTCTATTTAACCTAACCTATTCTTATTAAAAACTGTAAAAATGATGTCAAACTTAAGACTGAAAGCTCTCTCAACTTTGAATGCAAGCTCAATATTTGACTTACAGACTTATTAATATAAACCCAGTCGTAGCGCAGTGGCAGGAAGTGTGACTGTAAAACCGACTGGTTGTGGGTTCGATCCCCACTCGAGG